>JAOEHI010053705.1:0-14884 GCA_025447815.1 Percopsis transmontana | reverse complement strand
GTGTTAATGGCATAATGCATCTTTTAAAATTTAAAATAATTGTCATTAGATATTATCTTCCTGTAGAAATAAAATGTATAGTGTATTTAAAATATAACACCCCCCCCCCCCCCCACACACACACACACACACACAAAAATAACTGTAAATCTTGAAATAATGAGTTGTTTGTCTTTATTGTTTCTTTATTGTACCTGTAGTTTTGGAAAAGCAAAGGTACAAACTCTAATTTGAGTGCTTTCCAGAACATAACCAGTTCTTGTCAGGTGAAGCTAACTCCTTCAAAACTGAAAACAATTTGTTTACAAAAAGGTTAGGTTCACTGTAGTTTTTTTTATTTACCACAACAATTGACATGATATGTAGTACTGTATATATATCTTGGTACTTTATGTGGTAGTGTTAAAAAAGTACTGGAAATACAGTGAAATAATTACAATTAAATCCCAGGGATATACCTGCAAAGCCTTGAGCCCAAAATGTGATCAAACGAAAGTAGAAAACAATTTCCTCAGCTAATTCTTTTAGCTTTACTATTTATTTATAATTTCTAGTAATTAAACAGTGTATTCTGCAAAATACCTAAGAAGTGAAAGAAGAGAAATATATAATTCTTTTCATATCAATATCTGGAGGCACTTGATACATATTACATGAGGGAATTTTAGAATTTGATAGTGCTGCGGAGTACATCTTAAAAAACTGAAGAGTTATAAAAGAGATGTTTACAAATATAGTAGTAGTACTATATATAATTTCTGACATAATAAAAGAATTCAATATTCATACACAAAAAAACAGTTAAAAATTCAAAATAATAATTTGGTTACTTTTTACCCCAAATGAAAGAACACATAAAGATGCAAACCAAATTGAAGCGTTCAAATGGCTGATGTTCAAGAACTGCTGAAATATATTTTCTAATGAGCAGTGTAAGATCTAACTATGAGGCTAATTTTTCATTTTTATGTTTCTGCTGGACAGTATTATAATATTAAACAAAGTAAATTACCTGCTAGATTGCAGTTATCTCTATAGCATAGCAAACAATAGTTATTTTTTGTTTGTTTTGTTTCTTATTGTGTGATCACACATGAACAATAGTGAAGAATGAAGTGGTTCTGTTTTGTGAATTAGTGCACTTTATAACATTTTTTGGTGCATTAATGTAAAGATGCAGTAAATACTCAGCATATTATTTATTGAAGGATTTTTCTAATATTTAATTTGACTTTTTATCTTAGAGATTTTTTAATTTAATTTAATTTAATTTTTACCTCAAATGAGAAGCTTATCTCATTCTTATGGAAATTAGTGTCATTCACAGCCAAAGTCTTGTTTGAACAGAATTGGATTAAGAAATATTTCCCTTTTGTAGTAGACTTACTGCTCCATATTTTTTTTTTTGTTTATCCCGTCTTTAAGACGTAACAGCCATTCTACCTCAGTGCAATATGAAATGCACTGCTGGTCAGTGAGTCTACCAACAGTAAAGACATGAAATGTGTTTTGAATGTTTAAATTGATTGTTTTTTTTAATGCAAAATATACATATTTTGTAGCACTTTTTTGTATTTGGCAATATCTTGTTTTTCAAACTAAAAGTATTTTTCCAATGCTGTGTGCTGCAACTTTAGCAAATCAGTAGGCACTTCCTTCATCGTTATTGTGCTTTACATGATGCCTGATTTAAAGTATATTTATTTTGTTTTTGTTGCTGTCGTTTTTCCAGCCTGTCATATTGCTCACACTATTATGACAGTAACAGCTGTAGTTTGCCAGTCAGTAAATCTACTTTAATTAAAATAGGAAACCCCCCTCAAAAACTATTTAAAATTAAATGTAATATTGCAAGACTTTCATTTAGTAACTAATAATGGTATATTATATTTATATGGACAGATACAAAATATAATAATTAAGTGATCTTTTTAAGATATTTACATTCTAAACTAGGCAACAAAGCCCTTGCTATCTTGACGAAGGCATTATGTACATGTTGTGACTCACTTAACATTTAGCAACAGCACATATTATTACTTATTGCTTTTAAATGAATTAAGTTTGCTTGGCTTCTTTGGTGGCTAAAATCACAAGGGAACTGTGTGTCAAGATGGTTTATTCTATTTAGTTCTGTAGCATCTGTTTTTAAATTTCTTATTTTCTATATTTTTTTTCATCTGAATCTGTGTTACTTTTCTAGTTTTGCCCTGTTGTATTGTGTTATAATCAAAACAATGTCCATGAGGAAACGTGCAATAGGTACTGTAAGGAGACAGTGTCTCAACAAGAAGAGAAATGTTATTGGAAAATGTGATCAATGCCATTATATCTGTTGGGAGCAGATCCTTTTCAAACTGCCAGCTGTTTCAAGCAGTTTCCTTGCAATGTAAGTCTTCACTGCTTGGCAAACAATCTCATTACAGCAGAACAATTTTGTCTGTCACCATCACATTAACACGTGACATGATGGTCCTCCCGCCCCCTGATCAATGCGAGCGGCCAATAAGTAGTGAGGCAGCGTGGTAAAAGCCCAATGACCCGTTGACATTACAGACATCTGGGCCTACTTCATAGATGGGGAGTCATCGGTGCACCATCAGGGGCCTTAGTGGCCCTTCTCTGAGCTATCACGTTCGTGCCTGAATGGAGTTTTGACAGTTAGTTGCTGTGTTCGGTTATTGTTGTTATTTATTTACCCTGGAGTATGTCCCCTCTCCACCTACACCAATGTCTCTCTTGACATTTTCTCCACTGTTGCCGAGTCATGCTTGCCTCTTCCCCACCCATCAAGATGGGAAAAAGTGACATTTGGAAACATCCACAAGCGACTGGGGGAGATGAATTCTCCTCCAGGACACCACAGTCCAATAGTCCAATCCATCAGCTTCCAAGATGTGTACCTGCACATGTCCAAAATAGAAAGCCTTTACTTTTCCCATGTGCAAGGCCATACAATACAAGATGTGTAGTCTGGGACCCAAGTTCCACTGCGCCTTCCGTTACAGGTTTTCTTGATCAGATCTATTGTTAAACTTCCCAGGTAAGGGAAGGCTTACGTTGTCTCGATGTATTTGCTTCTCCAGTGAGCTTTTTGAAGATGGTTTACCAATTAAAGACTGCATCTTACTCACCTCATGCATGTGTACAGTAAAGCTTCACATCGGCTGAGGCCACTTAAGGCACCCTGTTTGCTGCCCTTGTAAACACACACACACCCACGCTTGGGGGGTGAAGCCATTCGCATCAGACGGAACAGATTATGTTCCCGCCACATTCCAAGAATCGATCAAGTGAGACGGCAGCAATGGCGCGCTGGCTTCCTTCCATGCTCCTCACCTCTCTCAACTTTATTTTAACAAATTGGCGGCCCCTCTCAGGCGTGAAGCGCCGTAAGCCTTGTAATCCCAGATAGTGGCTGCTGCAATAGCTCCTTGTTTCCGGCTACGCTTATTTTCCGTTTTCCGTTTGTCTTCCTTTGCTTCCCTACCCCCATATTTTTATTGTGCTCATTCCTCGACACAGCCATACCCTGCAGCCCGGAGGATAGAGCCTCCATGGGGTAAGCAAGGGGAAACAATTGAGATATATCGTGTATTAGGGAGGTTTGGTTCAGGGAGTATGCAAGAGTCTGTGTGTGTTTTGCATGATGAGATGGATTGTATGCAGGTGTGTCTCAGGGGAGAAGTTGGAGGTGAAAGGAGATTTGTCATCGGAAAATGTGGGGAGACATGAGATAGATCAGATTCAGGATTCTGAATGACAGGCGGAGCGCCACAGAGATAGAGAGGTGAATAACTTTGCTTTGATTCGAGATAAAGCGGAAGTCTGTATTGTTTTATATTCTAAATAATGCTACCACCTGGTAGCTCTTCCAACGGGGAACCCATTCTATTCCTCCCAATTACTCTGAGCTCAATGAGTTCTCCGCTGTGGAAAGTGAAATCTCATTACCCCAAGCACCTTTTTTAATTGTGGTGCTTAAAGTTTGAAGTCACTGAATTCTCACGACATGCTGATAGTAAAACTGAACAGCCAGTGAGGGGCCAATTCAGACAAATGAGCTCATATCTGTACTAGTACACAAGTACTATTCTTCCTCTCACTCTCTGTGTAACTTGTAAGCCTGGTGTAATCCTGCTCCTAGTTTTAGTTCCTCTTTGTAGGAGCTAAGATCGTCTTAGCTCCTACTTCTGTTGCCCTGTATACCCTGGAGGTTAGTGTAGAATGGATGGAGATTGAAGACCAGCAAGTTGTTGGCAAATCGATTTTTGGTGAATCATTGGGATTTTTAGGATCAACATTCATTGGAGGATTAACCGGTGTTAAAATGACACATTCTTATTAGCTATTGATTTTAAACCATTAAGGGGAGTCTGAATCTTTAGAGAAAGTAAATAAAGTCTGTAGAAAAAGGATGTACTAGCTGATAGAATAGAGGTGAAGGTTTGATAAGAATGCTGTAGCAAGTCTGTATGAGCAGGTGGGCTGTATTTGAGGGATATCATGTAGGTTTTATATTAGATTAATATCTAGTTGTGTGTGTGTGAAAGGACAGCGGTATGAGAGAGACAGAAAAGAGAAAATGTGAGTAAAGGAATACTCAACTATGTTGTTCCCTTAACTGGTTTGCTTGGTGCTCTAGCGCTTGTCTACAGAGGCCACCTAAAAGCACCAAGGCTGTGTCCAGGAATTAATCATTCTGCGTCTTTCTGTTGGTTTACATGTCATGCAGAAGTTTTCCTCTGACTGTTCAATTCGCATTTTTAATCATCATAACAGCATGTTTTAATGAACATTAGTCTGTCAAATGATAGCTCCTTTAGCAAAGTGGGTGTCTGCATGGGAATATCTAGTGCCGTCTGTCTGGCACAAGGCCACATTTTCAGTGGAACTGTCTGTCAACACGGATTGGTGTTAAGTGGTGGACAGTTTGGGTGTGTTAACAGCTTGCATGGAATCAAGGAAAGTGTTACATCTGTATGTTTCTACTGCTGCCATGCTGTGGAAGGCAGAGTGCCAAAACTGTGCCACTATGTCATGGTGTCAAAACTTTGAAGCCGTGAGTCTTCGTCATGTATTTGTAACAATTCTGACAACCCCAAACTTGAAAATAACTGACACACTACCAGCATGTCAACTCCACAATAACAACCACATGGCTCGAGTTGGACCAAAGGAGGTGCTATTCTATTTTTTGTGTGCTTCGTTTACCATTATTTGTTTTAACCCTACGAAAAGTCTGTTTATAAAAGAGATGCCACAAGGAGGCTGTAGAGTAATGCTTACTCTCTTCATTATATTATCACACATCCTGGTAAATCTTACAATATGACAGCTCCTTAACCAGTCAGCCTAATGCATCATTACTTTTTGAAAGCTCTTTGCCCACATGCCTTTCTCTTGAAAACAGAGCATTTTCTTTCTACCATTTCATTGAAAAAAGAACATATTCTTTTTTTGTATCTTGTACATGTTTACATTGTATCTCGCATTTCCCTAAAAAGAAACAATATTAAATGTATTATCTCTGTTGTTTAGACTGGCCCATTTTATTCGTTTCACAATTTCAAGCATGATATTTTATATAAATGGACCAGTTTCTACGAAGTGATATGGGTTGTGACAGTAACTTTACAAATAAAGGCATTTATCTGGCTTCACCTTATTGTGTGGGACAGATTAAATGAGTTAGACTACATTAGAACAATATGGTGGGCTATATACAGTAACTAGGTAACATTTATGAGGTAAAAGTGCAGCACGGCAGTGAATAAAGATGAATGAGCTTGCTTGGCCCCAGAGGTGTCCCACTAAAGAGGGAAAAAATACGTTCTGTGCTATGCATGCTTGTATAAAACAATTTATCACATCTAAATGAACATTTATTTACATACAGTACATACCCATCTCATAAAAGCACCCAAAACCCCTGTTTCTGAAGAAAAGAAGAAAAGGTCAGGCCATCCTTCATGTTTCGTAGAAATGGCTTAATGAAATATTAGTAAGATATGCTCCGTAGGTAAAAAACTGCATAGTACACTGTACATGTTGTTTATGTCCTATAGCTATAATGAAAATATATACACTATTATGGGAAGTTATACTTTAGAAGTAGACACACCTAAAGATAAATTAATTCCAAAATAAATATATATAACATTTGCTAAACATGCATAAATCTTGCTTGCGACATGGCAAGCGTTTTGATGACTCAGTGGTATTTTAATAATACTATTTTACTAATGACCAATGAACAGGTGTTTAAAACACAATGCCCACAGAGACGCAGTGCCTTGAGGATGAGTCTCCACTAGATGGTAGTCTTGAACCTCCTTGAAATCCTTCTGCCAATGAAAATACTGTACAGTATTCCCGAAGGACAGATATTATGCATCACTGATTGTCACAAGGATGTAGCCCTACATATAAAGGCAGCATATATTCAATTCCATTATGATCTATCTTAATATTTCATGTTTACAAAAGTACTAGTAAGAATATTGATCGCCATAGGATTGCCTAGTTCAATGGTGACCTAAATTAATATACATACAGCATGAGTACTTACTGTTGGCGAGACTAGCCTACCTACTGTTGCCAAAGCTTTATTAGCTGCCTCAGTCCGATCTGGTTGTGGTGAGTCCATCAAACATGTTGACCTTTTAAAAGGATGCTATGCTGAAGTGTTATGTGGTCTATCTATTTAACTGGTATGTGTAAATGTGAACCAATTGTACATAAAATAAACTACATCAGAGGAGGATCCTCTGATGTACCTCTAGTTTTCTATAGTCCTCTCCTTCTCTCTACATTATGTTCTCCCTTTCTTTCTCCCTTCTCCCTCTCTTTCCCTTTAAATCTCTCCTAGGAGCCATTCTCATGTCGTGTTCCAGTCTGCTGATATATTTCTATCTTTCCCACTATTAGTGTCTTCATTCATCAAATTTCAAGCAAGTAAAGAAAAATGTGTATATACATTGGTATCGGTATCGGTATCGGCATCGGCCAAAAATTTGAAAATATCGGCATATCGAATATTGGCCACAATCCAATATCGTGCATCCCTAGTCTCAACATAAGTCAAGACAAAAGTACATTTCGGATGTTGTCCCTTATTTTACTGCCATTTTATAGATTAATCGATGAAATATTCAGATTGATTATGAAATCCTTAGTTGCAGCCCTATTAAGGACATTGTGTTTGAACATAATTTCCCTTCATTTGGAGGAAATTAAAATAATAAATGTGGAAACAAAATATTTAGAAATGTCATTAGTTTGAATTGATTGAAAGGAATGTTTGGTTGTGGACTCAGACTTTTGAACCCCACTTTAATATCATTAAACAGGAAGCAATTATACAACTGGTGTCTTGTTTTATTTATTTATTTTTCTCTGAAACACGTCTGGAAATTTTATTGACCACATTCATTCGACACACTGAACATCGCTCACAAACAAACAGATTACAGATTTGCAAAGTACTTCAATTGCTGTATCACAACAATAGCCAAACGGAGTGCTATAATAAAATTATTTTAAATGTTGCCTAATGCTCACAGCCTACCTGATAGCTACAGCATCTTGTTTCAGTGCTTGCCTACTGTTGGTCCCAGTGTTCACTTAAAGTGAACAAACACCTCACACACAATAAAAAAAAAAACTCAAATCTAAAGAAAACTGGAAATTTAAATTTTCCAAATCTGCTGAGATGTGATCTGCCTGACATAGAGAGTCCTATCATTAAATAGATATAGACAGAAGCAAACACACAATAAAAGTAAGTATAAGGAAAAATATTTTAAATAGTACATTACAGGGTCAATAACATTCAAGGGCTTTTTGAGAATCTATTTGAAACTAACTGGTATGGTATATATATCCCCTTAACAAACCAGACTGGCTGTGTATAAAACAAACAGGTGAAAATAATCAAATACAAAAGCTCAACAGAGTGGTTGTTTGGTTTGCAAATTTGCAAGTTCTGCCCAAATGGTGCATCATGTAAAAAAAGCCTAATATACAATACATGTGGTGGTAATTGCAACGTGTTACACCAAAGGGACTACTTGGTATGTCACAAAGATTATGCAACTCATTGAGAAAAACCTTTTTTCATTAGATTTGGTCGGAGTGAAAGCACAGAAAAACATGGTCGAATCCCAGAGAGTAACTATGGCCTAAATATAAAAAGAAAAATACAATCAGGAGCTTTATAAAGTGACATTTAACATTACCATGAAGCAATGGCTTTTAAACTGAATTAGAGCTATAAACACGCAAGTGGCTACTAGAGCTCCTTTGCATGGGCTTACACACAGAAAGTTAAATTACAAAAAGGAACATCTAAAATTGGTATTTTAATGCGTCACAAGATTACATCTTGCACCCCAAAGCAGACTGTGACTGTATACTGCAAAACCTCTAGTATTGCTGTAATGTACAAGATAACTGTTGCATCTAAACTCTGGATGTTTATAAGAAAACAAGAACACAGCTAGGTCTGGATAGTCAGGAAAACAAAGCATATATTATTATAAATCAAAACCAACTTTTTTCATTGTTTTTCAAATTCACCACACTCTCTATACACTTAAGTTAACATTCAAATGTGAATTAACACTCCAAGCGGTAGCATAACCAAAAGGATACATGGAAGGGTGTCAAACATCAATATCAGCATTTGCCATAAAAGACAACTGGCAAATACTATTAGCAGCATAGATTTCAGCCCCATTTGTTTATTATCTTCATCACAAAGAAGCCTATTTCCTCAAAAATGTCTGGTAATATCCTGTAATAAGCTATGGCTTATAGTTGTGTTGTACAGGTAAAAGGGAAGTTTAACAAAAATAAATAAAAAAACTGACTCAGTCTAAAGGAATCATATTGTGCTGGACAAAAGTCAAATATTAAAAATGTTAACTTTTTACCTCCTGCCACTAAATTGATTTGTGTATCTCAGCTGCTGGTGAAAGGTCTGTACGTATTTACTATACATACTGTACAGTATAAATATGAATTTAACTTTGGATCTGCAATATTTTTAGGATACAAAAATAACTTGTGTGCTTTTCTCCACAGAGTGGACATGTGACGTGATTTGTGCCACACAAACTTTTCAATTAAGTATTATAGAGCAAAATAAGATACATCGACATAATCGTTATGCCTTCCATAAGGCAGGTGACCATTGGTGACCATGAAAATGACTCTTTAACGTTAAGTGTTGCTATGGTAGTTTTTTTCAGGACTTGTCAATTAGTCGTGAGCTCTCACAGTGTATTAGGCTTAGATTAAGGTAGCGTATGGGAAAATAGTTCACATCTTCACAAAAAAAAAAACTGGCCCTGAGAAATCCAATTTTTGCCACTTCGATTTCTTGTCACATGAAGCAAAACATCTTTAATACAGTGGCTGCAAGATGTATGTATTGAAGTTTGTGTAGTAATTTTAGCCTACGACTATCCTCTCGTCAGGGGCATTTCTGAGAGGACAATGCTGGTTGTAGTAGTGCAACACCATACTGCAGAGCAAGCCGCTAGCTAGCGCTAAAAGACAGCTAACACCAACATTTTCTATAGAACTACCACAGAGTATATTAAGGTACATTAATTGGGAAATATATAAGTACAAGAGGTGTTACAATCCTACTTATTATACTCCAGTCCCTATTTCATCTTTAAATAGACCTACCACATTACCAGCTGACAATTCCTATGACAACCATCCATCAACTCATTACTTCACAATCAATGTCAGAATAACATTTTCACTTTCCTACTGCAGTTGGACTCAGTAACACACAGACACAAGTTGTGATGTACTGAGACCAGTACATAAAGCATTACCTGTGTGGGTGTGTTTTTGTCAGGTTAAGTCTGAAAAATGCCTTGACAGCACATTTCCAAGCTGTGTCCACCCTACACCACAACATAAAATAGCTTGTAGAGCCCAGAGAAATCCCTCATTTGCCTTGGTGCAAATGAATGAAAGTAAATCTCAACCGTGGCTCAACAAATGAAACAAGTTGGTTTGCTCGTCTCTTGAAGGCTCAAATAACTTCACTTTTGTTGAGAAGAAAATGTTCACTTCAACTCCCTGCCACTTCAAGCACCGCCTTCACAGAAAGGCTATATGAGAAGTAAGGGGAGAGTGAACCTTCCTGATGAAATGGTACCGACTTAGATGCAGGTTGCGCGACCAAGCTTCTATGATTGTGAGAAAACAGCAAATGAAAGTACCAGAGTTCATCTTCCCTGAACGTAAAACCTTCTCTCCCGTCTCCAGAACGTCCCTGTGGATTCTATTGACTCTACTTATTCCTGCGTGTCTGCTTACGTGCTGCGGTAGGTCTTGATAATGTCTTTGATCTGTCTTCTGCAGATGGGACAGCAGGCGTTGGACATCTTCTTCAGTTTGAGGCCACAGGTGTAGCAGAGACACATGTGTCCACAGGAGTAGATGACCGTGTCCACTGTGTTTTCGTAACAGATGGAGCACTCGTCCGGAAACACCCCGCGGCCTGACGGAAAGGTGGGCGATTTGGGGAGGCTGGTGGGTGAACTGGGGTTCGTTCCTGATTCATAAGAAAAAAGAAGATGGTCAGGAAGAAGGGATAGAACAGGACCAGGTCCTTTGTTAGATAATTAAAGACATGGGGTTCTGGCCACTGAGAGGCACATCCTGTACATGGGGCCTGTCCGTGCATCTTACTGTATGTGGGTGTGCTTCTGCAATCGCAGATAATGCTAATGCATATTTACACTACATATGGAAATATCCGGGGTCTCTGCTTCTTTCTAAAAATAGAAGCCTAAGAAGGTACACAATAAGCACCCTTTAACTTCAAACAAGTTTAAAACCAAAACAAGTCTCACTAGGAAAAAAGCTCATTGATGGTCCGACGCTCAACACACCGAGCCAATCAGAGGCCATAATAGCAATGTAAATCGGGAGTTAAATTGCTTGCGTCACATGACTCAGTAACAGGGTATACCTCTTGCAGTTCTTAAAGAGACATGTAATCAAACTCTGTGACATAGTAGCCCCAACACTGTGTTTGTAATAACTACAGAATGACAAATGCTTACTGTCACGTCGCACAAGCCCCAGTACAGTTAGAACTAAATTGAAATTGTGTGTTCGCAGATGCAAAACAGCAGGTCTGCGAGTGCCATTTGCCTTCCATGCCCATGGGTGTACAATGTCTGGCAAACAGTCCAAATACTATATACTTTGCTGTTTTATCGTTGTTTTTGATTTGACTGTTCTGTGGTCTCCTTCCATTAAACACCCATTTAAGTAAGACGCAGTGTGTGCTGATATTTGCATGCAGCTCGCATTAGCACACAGGAGGCATACATAATTTAAGTATACTGCCAGCACTCCCAACACTGTGTGGAGTGATGGATAGCTTGCCCCTACGGCACTGCCCCCATACAGCTGTACCTACCCCCCGCTGAGCTGCAGTACGCAGCGGAGCACAGCCCCCCGTTCAGGACTGGATCGGAGCTGCCGCTGCCCAGGGCGTGGGGGGTGTGCGGGGAGGAGGAAGGGGAGCTGGGGCTTGTCATGGCCCTAGGTTCCCCGAGATGAGTAGAACCTATTGAGAGCAAAAAAAAGGGGAAGATTTAAATCTGTGTTAATCTGAATCAAATGAAATGAAATGAACAAATACAATAAATGTAGAGGGATTGTCCCAGGGATAACACATAGCTGCGCAAATTAATCCAGAGACAATCTCTTTCATAGTTAGTTGGAGGAGGAGGGAATATTTAAACTAGTAGCTTTTTCAAATGGATTCTTTCCACATCGTCTCTTGACATGGTGGAGGGAAAACAAATGGCGATTCCAAGTCAAGGGTCGGTTGGTCGATAATTTATAAAAAAAGGCAGGTCAGGCGTATAAAGACCTCGGACACAGTGGGTCTGAGTTCACTTCCAAAGTCACATCCCCAAGTTGAAAAGCTTACTTCTGAATTTCTATTCTTAATCCTAAAGCCCATAGAAAAAGAAAACACGGATGCTGTGATGCTTTATAGAAGCCCACAGACTTTGTAAAGGTGTGGAGTGCATGCCATTATTGTGTTCGATCATGCTGTACATTGCGAAGGTGGAGGAATTGCACAAAAATGCTGCCGGATAATAATGCAAATGATGTGTCTTGTAAAGTATGTATCTAATTATCCACAAAGAATTCTCATCAAATGCTTTGCGGCATCTTATCACGAATGGGGATGACTTTATTTATCCACCCATGAGCTTGCATCTCAAAATAGCATCTCAACCATTAGTGTATATCAAAAACCTGCTGCCAACACCTCTTATATTTAACTCAGTGAGGACAGAGCAAAAATTGAAACTTTTGCTTCCTTACTGAAGGACAGCTCTTGGTCTCATGGTATGTGTGTTGTCCTGGACAGTTGGCAGCAGGAATGTAAAACATTCACCATCAACCCTGTCCAACCAATGAAAGCAGGCGGACAGCACCACAGCCCTCTACACCATCTGCTCCAGCAGCCTGATCAACCAATTGATGTCCGTGGCAGAAACCAGTGGTCAGTCGGCTGACAATTTTGATTACAGAGGGGCTGGGGTGGTCCGGAGGTTACAGGAATAGCAGCGTAAGAAGGCTACATCTTGACCCATGTCAAGGGTCATTCAGGAAGATAAGACAAAGTGAAATACACTAACACAATTGAAATACACTAAAACAGGGAATAACCGCTTCTTTGAATCTGATGTTTCTCTTTTTACACTACCTGTGTGGACTAGTGTTGCATTCAGCGAAATGAGATCACCCTTAAAGCAGCGAGCACCCTGGCAAGCCTTCACATAGTGATTCTTCTTTGATCTGGTCTATTTCAGGATGTGTATATAGGCCAGTATTTTACATGATCTACACAGGCACCCTCTATGTTTGCATAGCAGGGGATACAGT
Organism: Percopsis transmontana; assembly: GCA_025447815.1. Classification (NCBI taxonomy): domain Eukaryota; kingdom Metazoa; phylum Chordata; class Actinopteri; order Percopsiformes; family Percopsidae; genus Percopsis; species Percopsis transmontana. Next base: position 1,939 of record JAOEHI010053705.1, on the reverse strand, counting down.
GGTGCCCCAAAGCCCCCTTGGCGCCCCGTGTGTTTATATGTTTTGGATTTGTGTACAGCGCGATGTGTCGTAGTGCACCCTTTGTTAGAGGCTGCACAAGCAGTGTGTCTAAGCTGTACCAGGCATGTATACATTTTTAGCATGGGTGGCCCCTGCGGGAGTCTCCGTCCTAAAACCCACAGAGTTAGTGCCACTATTGAGTTACATGGTCTCGGTGTATACAAATGTGTAAGAGGACCTGATAGCCAAATGTGTGTCCCACCACATGCTTACAAACCGACACACGCCGACACATCCCTGAGCCTCTTCAGGCCGGTCGCCCTGAGCCTTCGCTTAGCGTGACTGGATCCCGCCGTGGAACAAGCCTCGTTCCCTCCACGTCCCTCCCGCATTCATTTCTCCCTCCGCTCTGCTGTAATCCCCCCTGACAGCCGGTCTCCACCCATGGACGGCAGCTGGGCAAGGATCTGTGGTGCCCTGCCCTGATCCCCGCCTGTTGTCCACTAGATTAACCAGACCTGTGTGTGAACAGCTGTGTGGGAATCTCTCTCTCTCTCTCTCTCTCTCTCTCTCTCTCTCTCTCTCTCTCTCTCTCTCTTATCTCGTCTTGTGTAAGGTCTCCCCTGTGGCAGCAGCAAGACAGTGTGGCTGACCTGTTTTTAATAGAACTCTCTATTCGCACCCACATAGATGTCAGTGTTGATAGATGTGTGAATAGGCATGTGTTGATGATAACTGTGAGTTTTCCTGTTATTCGGCCTGTCTGTCTGTCTGTCTATGATCAGGAGCAAGCGCATAGGCCTGTGTGTTTGTGTGTGCGTATAGAGCAGTGACTCCCGTGACAAGCTTCAGCTGTGGAATCGCTTTTAGTCAGTGTCTAGGAAAACCATTAGCTAGGAGAGGTGGAGCGGGGATGGAAACCCTCCCCCCACCGCCTCTGTTTAAACCCTGAGAGAATGATGTATGAGCGGGCTAGGGGACCGGCTGGGAAGACAGGGAGCGGGTCCTTGTAAATAGCCTACATCAACATTTCACTGGGGAAGTCCTATAGCCTGAAATACAGGTTGTAACTGCTGTTGAATGTGTTGTTGAAAGTGTTGCTTTTTAGAGGCCATACCTCATTTAATGTGCTCTCACACCGCAGGTGAGTAGGAGGGAGATAAGGGCGGTTGGGTTAGGTCATACCTTATAAAGCTGTATAACATTTGGTGGTGATATGATCTCGGAGGAAAAGAGGGTTGTTAAGAGGGCACAAGGGTTTGCTTGTTATCTCTTCACCTTAGGTGGAGCCAAGGCCCTACGTTTGTGTGTGTACTGTACAGTGTGTGTCTATTTATCTTGTGTGTAGCAGAGGGGGAGAGAGGGAGAGAGTGTGTCTGTGTGCGTGCATGTCACAACAGCAAAGCTCCCGCTCAAAATACAGAAATTTGTGGCTTCCCGGAAAAAATTGGAATCAGGAAAGCGCCGAATGTTCATGTCAGAGGGAGTAAAATGAGGAAGGAGCGGGAGAGCAGATGAGCACAAGGAGCAAACAGGAGCGTTCCAGTCTAGCAGTATGTGGGTGTGATGGTTCACTAGAGCATGAGTGCGCTGACATTTTAATGGGATCTATAATACATGTAGAGTGGCTCAGCAAGCTGGCGTCATATTCCCTCCATAGGACAAGCTCCCATCAATAGCCTATATCTCTCTCACTACCAGAGCCACTCTCCACTAGTCTGTACTAGTATACTTTATTATTACATATACTGTAATACACAACAACAGGAAGTCTGATACACATTCATTGAAAATCCTCCCACTCTGCAAGTGGGAGGATGAAGTAATTCGTGACATTACTCAATGAACCTATTTGCCTCCCTGCGTGACACACAAACACCCACAGTTGTGTTCCAAAATGAGGTAGACAGCCTACTGTGTATATATATACATATATATA
>JAOEHI010053704.1:0-14885 GCA_025447815.1 Percopsis transmontana | reverse complement strand
CTAATGCCCTACAGGTGCGTTGCAGGGGAAAGGAGGCACGATGCGCGCGTGGCCGTGAGCGCGCCGATCGTGACAATGTGTATGTATACAGAAATGTAAATGTATGCATTTCTGCCTCATTATGCAAATGAGGAGGGCTGTCTCTCGAGGGGTCAACCTCTCCCCTATTCGTCGACATGATTCTAAGACATTACAGATCGATTGTACTAGTCTGCTCATACACAACTGGCACAGTCTATGTGAGAAGCTACCTAGGGAGCAACAGAGAACTACTTCTGTTAGCAATGTATGTAAACTGGGGAACAATCACGAGAGAGCTTAAAGTTTTGGCAGACTGGGCTGACAGTGTCACTCTGAACCTTGTGCTTTTCACAGATAGAAAGTTTGATAGAAGTATCTGAAGCAAGCGTCCATCGTGTTCACCATGAAATATTATTTTTAGGGTGTCTGATTTGAATAACGCTATGACCAATGAGGAATTGGATGCAATGGTCAGTGAGATCTTCAGTCATCATCCAAATACTATGCTTGCTTTCGTAGTTTAGAGTAATTAGGGCATTTGGGTAGACGCGGGGGGAGCACCAAAACGGACGTTCGCTTGATAATTTGAGCTTCCTGTAGTCAATCAAAACACCAACCCAGTAGGCAGTCTAATTTAGAAACATGCTGCAAAGTCTCTGCTTTTCTTTCTGTCTCACACGCACCCACACTGCACAGAATTGTGCCTATACGTGCTCGCTTGCTCTCGCTTTCTCTCTCAAACACACACACACACACAAACGGTGCGCGTCATTAGAACATAATCGTTTGAAATAGTAGACTAGCTTATATTACACTCTTATTAAGAAATGCAATATTTCAACATTTTGCCTAATAATCATGGACGCCAAGGCTGGCATCAAGTGAATTAAACCCATGTCTTACTTTTAGAAGAGTTGTAGGCGGCGAGTGCTTGTGTTGAACCTTCTAAGGACGGTGTCCTTTCACGCTTTCTGAAATACTAACTAACTGACCTACGTATCAACGTAATGACAACAACAAATCACCAGACCAATGAGCATACTACTTGCCCAAATGTGACCTTACGCAAATACCAACAAACTGTGTTTTTTCTTTCTTATTTTTATTTTTATTTAATTTCATTTAGTGAAAAGGTTTTCGCGTTTAATGTATTAAATATAAATAAATAAAATGCAAAGTTTTGCACCAAAGGCAGCCTGTGATTGGGGGGGCACAGTAACTCGCTTGGGGGGGCATTCAACGCCGACCCTGTTCACACCTGTCATCATCATATGTACATGTTTCCAATATGGGAGTACCCTGCCCAAAAAGGCAGCCATGAATCGTGTGTTGCAAACTGCTATTTATTTATAACTTTTACACAGGATAAGGAGAAAGTCAGCTTGCCAGAGAGCGCTGCGGAGTTCTGAGATGGTTCAGAGAGACCGATGTGTCCATAAAGGATCTACGTGCCCTTGGCGGTCCAGGGCTGTTGTGATGATGTGCTTTCAGAGCCATATTTCAGATGCACAGCAAGGATTCGTGAAAATTGATAAATCAATGAGGCCATCTAGGGAGGGGAAGACAAGATAAGAAATGACTTCATGTTGAGGTTCATTCAACAGTAGCCTCACACAGACCTCATTATTCCATTAATTATCAGGATGGGAAATAACACAGAACTTTTCTATTGTCATAAGACAAATGCTTCTGTATCGCTGCAGTTATACATTTAATAACTATACTGTATATGCTCATTGAAATGCCCTCTGAACCTCAATCTTGCTTGAACAATCTTTCTTCTATAAAAAAAAATGAAAGAAAGTCAAAGATGACACAGCCACTAACAGCTTTCAAACTATAAAAAAAACTATAAAACTACAGGTAGCTACCAAAATATGCATAGCTGGTCGATGAAAACAAATAAGCCCTTGTCACTAAAAGCTGGGTTTACATGGAGCCTAATATTCCAATTATAATTGGTTTAAAAGCCCAAACCGAATAAAAATGCTCCATATAACACCTCAATCAGAATAAAAAGGCCCAAACCGATTGAGATTTCAATCGGTTAGAGATGGGTAATTTAACCTTTTCATAAAACGATCAAAAGATAAATTGTAGGCTTACCATGTAAACGTTTAACCAGATTACTTCTTGGCTTCCGTTCTTTCTGCGAATGCCCTCCGACTTATCGTAATGAGATCGGAAAATTCCTTCAACACTCTCCCACCAGTCTTTGCTTCAGACCTTCATTCACTGATTTCTGGTTTTAGATATGTAGAATGACGCATATATTATACCATATTATGACAAAAACTCAGGCGAGCAACAAAGGTTTATGAATACAACATTTAACAACAGTCGTATCAATGAAATGGTGGGGCAAGGGTGCGGGGCTAAAAACCAATGAAAAAGTTTTATTTAAAATTATTATTTGTATTGTATTTCTGCTTTTACAATGTATTTCCATTGCACTCTGTAAAAACTCTTCAAAAACGCACGGTGAGGCGGAAAAAATAGACTCGAGGAAGGGGAAAAAACACAAGCTCCGCAAGCAGTGTCCACCTCGGGTGCAGTGTGCAACAGGATTTAGAGCAACACAATAACGGCACTGTGCTGAACAGACGATAGATATCCATCTTGAGCTGATGCAGTAAAATAAGTTCCAAACAAAGCTCACGGCGAAGACGAATGCATTAAGTGCGTATGTGACACAGCTGTTCCGATTAAATGCATCGGCTCATGTAAACACCAGACCATAATAGATCACATCTCATGTAGGCCTAAACAGTTGACCCGAAATCTTCAATCAGAATGATTTAAATCAGAATGACAAAAAAGTGTGCACATAAACCCAGCTATTGACATTTAGGGGTGATCTGAGAAATGAATTGTAAGGTGACCTTCTTTACCCCGCCCAGTCTCAACAACACGCTATCTTCTCCTTAAAACTTGACTCGATTGTACTGAACGAGACCGAATGAATGAACTGCTTGTAGCGGGACCCGAATTTACAGACTGCTCAAAAGACAACAAAACTCAACTCAACAAAATGAATCGGACTTGGGCAACTACATTTAGTAGGGTGAAACACAGGTGAAGTCAGAGAGGTGGAGGGAACTATAAAATCTGAAGCACAAACAAAAATGGCCAAGAAAGAGGAGAAGAAGAAGCAAAAGGAGGCTGAATGATAAAGATGTCCTATACCAGTAGCCTACGCAGCTTTCAGAAGAACACTAATGAGGCCATCTGGGGAGAGGAAGTGTGGAGGAGAAATGTTTTGCTGTTAACGCTGGGGCCTCTACAGCTTTGCACAGCTGATTATTCCAATCATTACTGAGATGGGGAGGAAATCTTTGTTGTGTAGCACCACGCCCATATGTCACACCACTACCTTTTGACCAGAATCACTATGACTATGAAAGACTATGAAGTCATGAACCATGAATGCTCCAAGGACTCTGGGCTGCCAAGTGCTATGATAGACGTCCTGTTACCAGAGGGTCGCAGGTTAGATGCACCTATGTCCTGCTGAAGATTCTTTGAGCAAGACCTTTAAGTCAGTCCCTGGAACACATTGGCAGGTATTTCAACAGTGCTGGTGCAATTATATTGCCTTCCAGCTTAAGGGTGAGGGAAAAGCAGAACTGCGGGTGATTCAGTTTAAACAGCTAAAGTGTCATCCTTCACTACAAACCACACTGTGCAACCCAAACTCAGCTCATAATGAACAATGTAACAAATTTGTTTGTATTGCCTTTAAAATGTAATCTCTCTCTCTCTCTTTGTTTCTCTCGCTCTCTCAGACACCCTTGAACGGTGAGGCGGTCAGTGTCCCATTTTATTTGCCTCCAGTCATGCAAGACTGCCTCAGTGTCTCCTGGCATCTCCCTGCACTAAATCAAAGACACCGTGAGTCGGCCGGCCATAACGGTGACTCCTTTTACGATATTGTACAGGGTAGAATTAAATAGAAGACCAGTAAGACTTACAGTCCTCCTAGTGACCACAGGTGGCGGTTCATTGCGCGAGTTACTACATTCACGAAGATCCGCCCCCCCCAACCCCCTTACCTCATCGCCTCTTTGGTGAACTGCATTATGGGAAAAACTCATTAAGCAGCAACGCAACATTCAACAAAAGCTTCAGGTCTATTTGGCTTGACCTCCGCTAGGTTTGTTATCATACCGCTTCATTTTACCATTCGCTCCCTAATCCTCCACCCCTATCAGCGCTGTGAAAATAACACCACCAGCTACTGATTTGCAATGTTGCACTGGGCAGATCTGTCACTGTGAATGGTTTGAACTACATTGTAGTAAAGTCATTCTAACAAGAGCTCTGAAGTGTCAAATCCTGACACACGGACTGGAAGGGAAGTTTCATTTCCAGTTTTTAAAATTAGATTTTGATATTGCTGTAATGGAATGCAACATTCCAGCACTGCCAAAAATGTAGACGGTCCTCAATAGACACAGCTGAGGTTAGGGGTTCAATTCTCTGTGTAGTTGCCTGGATAAAGGGATAATGCAACACTCCTTGATTGCATCCCAGATTGTTAAATTGATGTTCCAGCTAACTGTTGATGTTTTAAACGCAACTGTCCACAAAAATGCAGCTGTAGAGGAAGGGGTAGAGACCAATATGAGCCTATGCCTACTTTAATTCCCTGTATTGATCAAGGCGCCAACACTGAAAAGTATTTCATTCTTGTCTATATATCTTCCATAAAGCTGTGCTTTGTGTGTATCTGCACCTGCGTGTTCACACCCACATTTCAACCTTTAGGGATTAATAGTGTGATAAATACAAAACACAAACTATACAAGTGGCATGTTAAGTCCATTACAGAAAATCCCAGGTATTGCCCACAGGAGACTAATGGCTTTTTATCAAGGATACCTGGAGGGTTTAAGCCTTTCACCTCAGTACAGCACAGCTTCCATTAACACCAGACAGGTTTAGTTCAAGTGTACTTTTTACAAAATGCACTTGCTTTAAATGTAAAATCAGTGACATTAACAACCTACGCTTTCTGCGCTTACATTTTCCATTTTCAAGAGCCATCTTGAAGACTACAGTTCTAGTCATAATGAAAGGCTTTTTTCTTTTTCTGTTAGAGGCCTAATTGACATCGCTGTCATGGCTTTTATTCTACTCACATTAAAGCTATGAAATGTCACCCTGGTCCATAAAGGCGATCTTGTTTTAATGATCTGGAAAATGCGTTGAAATTTCAGGATAGAAAATTGCCAATGTTCAAAGAGAAAATAATGGCCGGCCGTCCAGGCTGCAGTTTCCGTCACATCGCCTTGACACAAGGCCATTTAACTCTGTGTCCTTGTTAAGAGAAAATCCAAACAGACCCATAATTAGCTACTGCTTTTAAGTGAGGTGCATTTACATTTCAATCTAGTTCATTAGGCTCTAAACTGTAATACACAATGAACAAACTAACCTAAGCTGTCCTGCATAGGTTGTGTAGTCTCGCTGTCAAATCAAACTCAAGAAGTGGTTAGATACCTTTAATGTTAATATAAACTATATTGTTATTATTTTAAACAGAATTAGCAAGTTGTCATCCTAGTAATGGTCAAAGGTTTGGTTTGAACATTGGGGGGGACATGTTAAGCGGGGGGTCTGGGGGCCTTCCCCAGGAAATTTTGAGCGTCAAACAATTAATTTACTGCATTCTGGTGAATTTGTTTACAGAAATTGTGTCCTTAATTCTTCATCAAATTAAATTGGAAATGTCTTTATTTATTGAAAGGAAAACGCAAAATTCAGGCACCAGGTGACAATTCAAAATATAATGTATTATGATGCAATAAGGCTCTCGGGTAGTATTGCTTTCAAATATTCTCCTGTAAATCAACTTTTCTCATTTCATATTATCCCTGCTAAACACACATATAGGCATGATGATATACTCTTCTGTCCTCATTGATGTGAATAGGTGCATGTGGCACCTATTCACGTCAATGATAGGCCTAATTTAATTCATTTTCATTCATTTATAAACCCCTGGACTTTAATAGCTCATCTGCTTCAACAAGATTTCTGCTCATGTTCAAAACTATCTGCACATTCAAAACATATCACATATATTTGTGTTTTAGGATGATCTTTAATTGTAAGCCGCTTTGGATAAAAGCGTCTGCCAAATGCTGTAAATGTAAATGTAAATCTTTAGGAATCCTGTAGGCCTACATCTCACCTATGTTATAGAAGCTTAAAACAAGAATACAACACATTTTGGCCATACTGATTAAAACATTGAGACCTTGTTAAAGCCTCAAAATATTTCTGGAAAACAAAAACCAAAGTTTAAAACTACACACAAGCTATGACAGTCAAAATCACTAAACTGGTCGGTTGGGTCTAGTAGCACCCCGTCAGCTTCTAGCGTCCCCTGGCCCCTTGCCTGCAGGTGGCAGAGCTTGTAGCAGGCTATGGTTACATTATTTCTCACCAGTGCACATAGGACAGGGCGGTGCGACGGCAACCCCCGACGTGTCAAGGAGTACGTTAATAACCGGAACATTCAGAGCCAAGACTCTAGTCCAGGGATTACGGCCCACACCGTCGAGCAGTTCGGCACACATACACATACACATCTCCGAAAATAGCTGGGCGCTTCTTTCTTGTTTTATTAAGGGGGACAAATGCACGTATCACCTTCAGTACGTCCTCCCGAAATCTACCCCTATGATCCTAGTACTACTTGGACCAGTAGCTCTATAGTGGACTAAAAGTAAAGTAAAGTAAAAATCTCCTTGCCCTGGGTTCCATCCATGGAACCCAGTTAAACCAATTGTCTTTGCACAAGATGCCTTACCGCTGCCTAACCACTGCCTGCTCCTAAGTACTTGTTACCTTGAATAGAAGGGTGCTAAATTGCCAAATTGGAATATTTTGTTTTTATTTGATATAGTAAGTTGCGTAGCATCAGTATGCCTAAATATGGACTTCTGGTTTCAAGGCTAGGACAGGTTTTCATATAATTGTTTTATTTGAGTATGGTTTCATCGCAGGATTTTCAAATAGGTATATTTGTCTCTCTAATGTCGCTGGGTCTGCTGATTTCTGTAACCTTTTTCAAGTTGAAGCAGTACATTTGCTAATTTGTGTCATGCGCTGCCAACAGGGACATCTGTCTTCGCCTTGCTGGTAACACGGTTACAGAAATCGATGGACCCAGTTCCATTAGAGAGACAGTGAAATCACGCTGGAGCTGGAAGTCCATATTCGGGCATGCTGTCCAATGTCTATTCTGCACATATCAATTAAGCTTTATCCATACAGACTATGACATAAAACTATTTCACCCAGGGAAAAGCACAGGACATACCCCCCCCCCACCCCATTTAACAAGTAACAATTCACTAATAATAATCTATTATCAGGTGTAGGAATGTGTGTTGATAGCTGTTAAAGCCTGTATGTTCTCAGCTTCTCTCTATTTCTGCTGTCAATACTGTTGACAAAGACAACTGAAGCCATGCCATGTAATGAATTCTAACACTATCGCTGTTTAGAAACAAGCACCAGGAGCTCTGCTTTTCCCATGCAAGTTTCAACCTCTGTGGGTCGGAGCACTCCCAGAAATGTTAAATATAGATTTAAAAGGTGATTTGTGGCACAAAACCAGAGCTTACGTTTGCTTCCAGCATTATTTTATAAATACAATTAACATTTTCTATCCAATTTAGTTTCAGCAAACGTGCTGATACATTGCAAAAGGCACAGTTCTCTGTAGAGGCTTTAACATGTCTCACATGGTACAGTCTACAGTGAAACTACACACAATGGCGGTCCGAAAGACGGAACACAAGGATTTCTTTGTAAGACCAATTTTCTCCCAGACATTATAGAGAGGATTCTCTATGTGTCTTTAATTCCAACCAAACACCTTCGTCCAGAAATATGTAAAATAAAAATCAAGAACATCTGGCAATAAAAATCTATACACCTGTCTCTCAATGACACACGGTTTGACACCTGTGCATGCATTTAATTACCATTATTCTATATTTCTATAATAGATATCTGTTCACACCAGCAAGACTAGACACCAGCAAGACTGGGTGTTAAGGTATGACGAAAATAAAACTATATAATTAATTTGATTTATATTTGTAAATGCCAACTTTAACTACCAGCAGCCTTCTTCAAAAAGGTTTTAATGTTCTTAACATTATACTATAACAATGTATTTGTATGTAAAGGCCCCATACCATGCCAGTTGTCATTTTGGACAGATCTTCTTCAAGCTCCAAGTTGATTGGCTATTTGACTGTGAGTGGGAGGTTCTGTCAGAGACAATAAGATCCAAATCTTATTTTTTTAGAGAGGAGCTTTGAGTAAATTTAAGATTTCGAAATTAGTCCCGTTTAAGTTCCTTCAGACAATAGAACTGACCACACAACTGGGAAAACATGATGAGGGACCTTTAACGTGTGTATTTCCACATGGTTGGGGACTGTATCCATTTGCAAGAATGTTCCAGATCACTTCTTAATATAATATTTAAAAATACTGGAAATTCACTATTTAAATAAAATCAGTTCTTATTACAGTAACTACAGTACAATATACAAATTACAGTATTTTCATATGCACCAACATTTTGTTTTTATTCTTGTAAGAACAGGTGTAACATTTGGGGAGCATTAATGCGATTTTGAAACTAAACTAAATGGCTGAATTTGGCCTAGACACGAACGTCTGTCGTCTTGTGGAGTTATAGCTGACTACACATGCACCTGTTTCCTGCTAGTGATTCAGTAGAAACTGGAGATTATTCAGTTTTCAAGTGAATTGAGTGGAGCTTTTCTTTTCAATTTGGTGTTCTACAATCAAGCCCAAGTGGCGCTGCGCCCCACAGGATATCGTCACATTATAATTATTTTCCACGGCTAATTATGAAAGCATCACAATTACAGCTAATTGAATAAACCTTTAACCTGTCTCTAGTCAGAATGACACCAAGATTGGTAGCTATTTTGAACACATTGCAACTGTGTTACAGCTGTGTTTAGCTCTTTCACACTGTGTTCACAAAACTACTTCTGACTTGACTCCCACTCCCCTTTTATGTTTAATCAGGGCCAGCATATCCACCTCCAAGTGCTGCTAGTTACCTGTTAAGGCAGATAAGTTGGTGTATTAGAGAATAGTATTTACTGAATTACCATTGTAATATATCACTAATAACTTTAATAGGTATTGACAAAAAAACTGTGGCTACCTCACTGTGTTCAGCAACCAATTACCAAACAAATTAGACCACGATTGCAAAACCTCCATTGTTTGTCCTATTAAAAGCATGGATGATTCTTATTGGGAAAACGTCGTAGGAATTGAGGGAAAGCCTCATTATCTGTTTGGTTTATTTGTTTCTGGCCTCGTCTCATTATGTGAAGCATGCATTGTGGATAAGCCAAGGCCTCTGGCTGTGTTTTCTGGTCTACAACCCTGTGTCCTTTGTACTGGCTGTCACATGGAGCTTTCTGGCCTTCATGCTCGACAGAACTCCTCCCCACGCTAAACTTCCCCCTCCAAACTCACTAATGAGGCAGTGGTGGAAGGCAGGCTGCTCTGAGGGGTCTAAAGTGTGCAGGGGTGTAGGCACGCTTGTTGAGTGTGCCAATTTAACAACCTTTGTTTGCCCATCTCTTCCACTGTTAGTTTCAAGCTAATCCTCCCATAGGTGTCCGGGATGCCCGTTAAGTCATGGCTGGTACCATGGAAAGAAAGAAAAAGGAGGCCCTTGATTTCTTTGGCCTCTTGAGAGATTCAAGTGGTACTTTCGCTGTGGGTGGTTCTTTTGGACTGAATATAATGCCCTGAAACCTTTTAAAAGCAAACCCTCATGCCTCAAGCTAACCATTAAATGATGAAGTGCATCATTTATAACAGCAGCGTCAGAATATATTCATGTGAACTCAAAAGAAAAAGGCATTTGATTACTCTCAATCCTTTTTCTAACATTTGACTAACTAAACCTCCTTAAATTGTACAAGCAAAGCTGTGGCGCGACTTTACTCTACTTTATGTGGAGTATAATGGAGCTCTAACACTCCTGTTTCAGTGGACAGCTATACCCTACTATTAACCAGGCTCCATTAAGTCCAAGAAACGAAGTACATTGTGATCCATCATCATGCTCCTACTATATTTGGAACCTCCATTCGCAAGCTTGGCATTGGTTAATGGTGCTGTTTAATATATGGGATATATTGGGGGGGTCACAAAGGTTCTAGAAAGATTGCAGAATCGATGTGTTGTTCGGGAGCACAGGGCAGCAGGGTTAGCTGTGTTTCATATCAGAGGAATAATTCATGCTGAGAGCGGGAAGAAGAAGCAAATCTTGTGACATTTGCCTCTAGATCGTCATTATTACTGTCTATTTTCCCGGCTTTACATCCACTGCCTTTTTTTCACCGCTCATCTCGTAAACCATAAGAATAACAGATTTTGATTGATATTCCAGGCAAGATGGTGCTTACCATCGAAATTGCATGTCTAAACAAAAACACGGGCTATTGATATTCTGTTTCAGCCTTGCCCCAGTTTATACTCATATACATTTATATTGTTTGGGGTGGAGTTTGGGGATGGGGACTTATCGTATAAGATATTATCTCATAAGTAAATGCCTTGTGAAATCTCTGGACGCAAAGAGAGACAGGCAATCTAGATAATACGGTGTGCCCAGTAATCAGCTTTTTGTTTGGAGTGCTGACGGTGGCTTCGGTGGGCAGGAAGTTTGACTGAATGGCAAAAGATAAAACGATACATTTTCTGCAATACCTATGAGAAAAGAGTATCTGTGTGATCACAAAAGTAGTTATAAATTACATTTATATGGGCGATTCCCTGAGCTGGATTCATTTGAGCAGAATCGTGGTGTTATCGCAATGGAACGCAGGACAGCTTTGGTCACATTTGAAACCTGCGCATTGGTCCTAACATGTTATAAATCTGTGCAGTACATTGCTGAATGTCTTTTGACTTTAAATGATCAGAGTTTAAAATAAAAAAAAAAGTTAAGTGGCCTGAAGTTTGCCTGAAGGCACAGGTGTAAAACATGTACCCACAATGCACTTGGCTTGATTGTGACGTATGATCACAATTTGTCTCCCCACCCAATTGTGTAATGATGCAGATACCATAATGGGCCTGATCTAAGCGCACGGTCTAAAGCACATTGCGCAAGTGCAGTTAGGGCTTGTCCAAATCCTCTTTTGTTTAACGGAAAAAGTGATTGCAGTGCCAGGCGCATGGTTCAGGAGAGTTGTACTTAGTCTCTTAATTATTCATGTGTGTGTTTTGGGTTTAACACTAAATAAACCAGTGTCTTCGAACGGAAGTGTCGTGTGGTGAATGCTGCCGTTGTGTTGTGGCTATTTTCAGCGTGTCTCTGTTTCAACTTGTTTCTTTGTTTCTGTAGTTTAATTTTTAGTGTCAGCATTTGCATGTGCTGTCATAATTTGGAAGTGTTGTGGCCTCTCACGGCCATAGTATGACCCCCCAAATGGTTTGGGCAATTCGCCACATTGTCGCATCTGCCAAGTAGTAGTAAGAAAGAATGCTTCTCTGCAGAGGAAACGGATCTGCTCGTGCGTGTGAAAGCGCGCGTGCAGACCATCTATGGCAACAGCAGGATTAAATACCTTGATGTACAACAATAATAATCTTTCAAAATGTATTTATGTTTTGCATGTCTGTGCGCTGCTGTGTGTCTCTGTGTTCGTTACAAGCAGAGTGTACACGCATTGTGCCTATGTAGACGCATATTGCTATCTTGATAATGCACACTCAAAATAACTGCTCCATTGAATTCAGACCAGGTTTTTGTTGGTCAATTTTGTTGGAACAATCGCTTTTCGCTGCCTCAAGATAGCAATGTGCCAACAGTGCGCATCACCACACCTTATTTTAATACCAACATGCCAACGGCAACTCAGATGGGCGCAAGTGCATTTATTAAACAACGTGGGCGCTGGACGGGAAAATTACATGAAAACTCCGTCGGTCTGAAACTAGCAAAGATGCTTGACACGGTTTTGCGCCAGGGGTAAGGTAGGGCCCTGTGTTATTGAACTAAGGGGAATCTGTTAAGAGGTAGACATGCTGTCTACTGCACATGGAGCCAGAGATCATATTCCTATAATCGTCTGCCCTCATCTCTATTTTCCAGCTGTCTGGGTAAATAATACGAAAATGCTAAAGGTGAGTGGAGTGATGACTCCTCTCTACAAAGCGAATCGTACATAACAGCTTAAGTTTGGCCCAAATGGCTCCTGGTGAGCATCTTTTCAAGGCCTCAAGGTCGTGGAAACCATCCAGCGAGAAGAAGCATGAATGGAGCAGTGTTTATGAGCTAATTTAAGAGCAATCACACTGTCCGACCTTCTGCGACGCAGTAGCCATACAGCTTCATTTGTCCAATTAGGTCTCAGCTGGTGCAGAGCCTGTGTGTGTGTGTGTGTGTGTGTGTGAGAGAGAGAGAGAGACAGGAGCATTGCAGCACACAGGTACTGGGATAATTCAAAATAAAATGTCTAGCTTGCAGAGGCTAAACAAACACTCCTTTCTGCCTGTAACGTTAGTGTCAGATATGCTTACAGTGAAGGTCATCTGGAGCCATGCCTCAGTGCCCTGCTTTGACCTAATGATGCATGTAGATTCAATTGAAACGCCATGAAATGAACGTCTTGGTAAGGTGCCCAACGCTTCCCGTCTCTCCGTATCCCTGAGCTTGCCCACCTGCCCACTAAATGCACTGAACAGGATGTCTGACACTGCATAAATCATTGTTGGCGGACAGAGAAACACATACCCGCTAAAGGCAGAGATAAGGAGGAAGGAATGTCTATTTTCTTAATGCCCCCTTTGAATTTCTGATATTACACAATAGAATATAACAGGTTTCAATTGTACGTTAAGTTAAGTGCCCAAGCCATTCCCCACGTAGGGAACTTTGGAGTTCAGATGGAAGAAGATGGAAAATTGCCGGTTGCAGTGTGAAGCCCCTTGCACCCCCACCTTCCTTTCTAAAGGCTTAACCACAGGAACAGAGCAAATAAAATGAAGGCGGGGGATTGCATTAAAAAGTCTCATTCTAACTTTTACCAGCAACTACGAACAGCCCACCATAGCAGCTCAGGGAACCATCTGTTTGAAGGGTTCAAACAAGCCTGGCTATGGTGACAATCGTATCCTCAGTTCAGACCAAAGCCTACAGCTGTCCAAGCCCTGAATCACAATCTGAATCACATATTCACAAAGCCTGAGCATTTTTGAAGAATGGCCTGTATATCCACTGTCAATTACCTGCTTGCTATTTAATTTACTTGTACTTAATATAAGGTGTGTAACCTTAATCACACTCAGTGACACTCAAGAATGAGGTTAATAAATTATTCAAGCCGCTAAATATGAAGTGGAATTTTAACCTTCATGTACAGGATTAAAAGAATGTCCTCTCTTGTGATGTAGAACTTCTACGAAGGTATTGTGTAAAGATCACAACATTTGAGCTAGGACCTCACTAATCACTGTTCGGGGATATATTATGTTTAATTTGTGCTTTTTTGCAATTTGAGATGGGATTTTTGATGAGAAGTGTGTCATAAAGAAATTGCATTACTATTACATGATAAGAGTGCATGGGTGCGGAACACTATGCCAAATAAATCAATATATCCTTGGCAGACATTACAGATCATGACATTAGGATAAGTTAGCTTAGTTTTAGGAATAGTACTTCAAACACACGTACAGCTTGCCATTAAAAAAGGCATAAACATTTTTTACATTTTAAGATACTCATTGTAACACGAATTCTATAAAATATAAGGCAAGTGTAACCTAAGCCATAAATGGTCATACTGTAAATAGTGAAACAAATGTTGCACCCGTTTTGCTGCCAGAACGATAGACAAAGTAATAATTTATAAAGTGCCAAGGTTTATTAAGAACAGTGCAAACATTTAATACAATAACATTCCAAACAAAGCCTGTCTACCTTCAGGTTAACCAAAGTTGTCCAGCATCAGATAGAGAGTGACCCTGTTAGGGCAAGCACAACACTAGCTAAAGATTGAGTCACTGAAACTAATGTATGAATGTCACACGCTGTGTAGATATATTTACAGTACTTTCACACAACCATGCAAGTTCGCACAATGATTAGTTTGTAGCAAGCAACACTTCAACCATACAATACCACACCGGTTAATTCTACTCTCGCTAGATTCGGCTGGTAACTCACCATCAGCTGGCTTTGGGAAGATGGGGGAGGGACAAACAATAACAAAAAGTCTGCCACATATTCCCTGTCCTAGTACAAGCTCGGACGCCGCGGTGGACTAAACAAAACGTAACCCAAAAGCAATCAAACAAAAACCTGCCAAGAGCAGCTATAGACCGTACCAGAGCGCTGCAAAATACAAATGTGTTAAAATGCATTTTGTTTATTCAAATCATTTACTACTACAACTACTTTATGTGGGACTACCTGGTGCGCCATTTCGTTCGTCACCATGCCAACTCCGCACAAGTCCAAACACAACCAAAAAAAATTAAAACACTTTTAATGCCATGACTATGGATAACCCTCAAAAACTCTCCAACCAAAAGAAATACACCAATTATAGCACATACTGTATGTATAAGGCTAGACCAGACATGGGCATTGCACGGCCCCTGGGCCACATACGGCCCTTTGGTTGATTCTGACCGGCCCGTGTAAGGTTAATTGGAAATTACAAAATAAAAGTATTTTTCTTATTTTACCCCACTAAAGCTGCATTGCTTTTATTTTGAAGTTGTTTTTTATTCACGTACATAATGACGCGATACGTATAACAACACGG
>JAOEHI010053703.1:0-14885 GCA_025447815.1 Percopsis transmontana | reverse complement strand
CTCTCTCACACACACACACACACACACACACACACACACACACACACACACACACACACACACACACACACACAAATATTCCACTATATTAATGCATAAACCACTTCTGCAATTACACAGTGAAGGCATGCGGCATAAATTGAGAATAAACTGTGAATTAGCTAATTTAGGGGGTGGGGTGGGTTTAAGACAAGGGAGGGAAGCATTGGACCATCACCTACCCCGTCCTCTCCTTGGACACTCTCTAATGAAAGCTCAGCAGCGCCACTGTAATTTAAAATTCAATCCAGCAGAAATGGTGGATTTTCCAAATGGAGCTGTTTCCAGTTCTTGGAGCAAAATACATAGACTTTTTTTAATATCCATCCAGCACACATTCACATTTACATATCTGATTACACACACACAGATTCTGAATACACATTTGCAGATTCCTGTACACATTCACAAATCTCAGTACGCATGTAGAGATCTTTTACATATTTACAAATCTGAATACACACACGCGGACTAAGATACAGTTACACAACTCTCCACTCACATTTGTAAATAGTTTTGCTACAATAATGGCCCCATAGCTCATCCCCTGAACGGACACTTAGAGGCTTCCTAGCTCCCTCCCTTTCTCGGATCGATACGTAAGCTTCCCGGAGACTGCTTGTCTCCCAATTGTCAAGGTTTTCCCTGTGCCCCGGCGTCCTCCAACCTTGGTATATATATATATATACTGTTTGAGTGTGTGTGAGAGTATTTGTTTGTCTTTGTTTCGAACGTCCTCTCTGTTGCCTACAGGAGGATAAAGCCAATTAGTGCATGGGTGCTGAATGCTTGGTTTGCCAGCTGCTGGGTGTGTGCATGCGTGTGTGTGTGTGGAGGGGCGCGTCACCACCCAACATGTATTGTTCAAAACACAAACACACAAACATTGTGCCGTGCGAGACGAGGGCGCACTCCCCTACATGGGCATTCGATACACAGTGTGAGAAAGACAATAACCCCTGTTGACAAACCTCTTATCTCTCGTCTATTTTTCCATCTCTTGATCCACTTCAATCTCTCTCTCTCTCTCTTTCTCTCTCTCTCTCTCTCTCTCTCACCCAGTGGGTGTGTCCACTCTAACCCACAGGCCACAACCAAACAAACAAAGTCTGTGCAGAAAAAAAGAACAAATCAATAAAAGAAACCACGCAGCAGGTCCACACAGTCTGGGTCTCAGGGGAGTCTCTTTTTGAGTGTGTGTGTGTGTGTGTGTGTGTGTGTGTGTGTGCGGTTGCCGGCAGTGCGGGCTGTCAACCGCTGTTTGGGACCACAGTGACATGCACTGTCATGCCTCAATCCCACGCTTTGAAGTGCACGATAAAAGGAGCCTAACGCAGGGCCAATGCGTGTGCACACACACACACACACACACATCCATAATGTATAAAGGGACAGTCCTCCGCTCGATTGCTCAAGTAGTCTTACATCATTCTCTGCCAGTCTTGTCACACTCAAGTTTTCGAGGCTTTGCGTGTGTGTGTGTGTGTGTGTGTGTGTGTGTGTGTGTGTGTGCGTGCGTGCGTGCTAATATAGCAGAACTCTTGGCATCTTGCCCCTCAAAGACACGGTTGTCACTTTGTTATCTGTCATTTTGAAGACCTCCTTCCCTGACTCCGTGTGTGTGTGGTGTTTTCTTCTCTCTTCTTTACTCTGTCCATTGTACGGGATGCGTGCGGACTCCCTCCCCCCCTACCAGAAAACCCTCTTAGCTCTTCCGTACTTTTTAATCGTCCTGTTAACGGTCACAACTAAAGCAACGGAATTCCCCTTTGAAGGAAGAATTGAGCATGCACCGAAGTGAACAATCAAATGTGGAAATAAGAGGGCTAGAATTAAAGCGTGACTTGGAAGTCTATATCTCTCACCTTGGGACATCATCAATTCAGATCACCCCCTACCGCTATAATCCCCGCAGCAGAGGTCATATTTAATTCACTGCTGTGCATTTGTGTGTGCACTTGGGGGAGCGCGATAGCTGCCATTTACAGTGTTGCCATCAAACCAGAGGAATAGAGCACTCTGTGGCTAGTTTGCTGTTTGTGTGTGTATAATGCCATCATTTATGCTGTGTACGAGTGCAAGGCCTCCGCAGAACCTTCTTGCGTGGTGTCTATCGCAATCTCACTTCATCCTCATTGAACCCTTCCCAGACACACATACACACACCTTCTGTACACACACACACACACAGGCCGTCCTTGTCTTGTGAACTGTCAACGGTGCAAATAGGCATATTCTTCCCCTTTGTTTTTCCTACACAGCTAGAACAGCCATTCCACTCAATTTAAGGAATAGATCAGCATTCACGGCTCATTGGGTTGGGGGTGGAAGGTGCAGGGATGACTTCTCTGTATGTGCGAGGTTCTTTCCTTTGATAACAGATCTTCAAAAGTTAAAATAACCCTCCATTCTGAAGTAAAATCCACCAGCGATTTTTGAATTATTTATTTTAACTATTAATATCAGGTAATAACCTAAACACACCCTCATCTATCAATGTAGCGTAGAAACCAATGCAGATCCGAGCAGAAATCATCTTGCGACAGCGCTCACGTGTGATTAATGAAAACTTCGTATCACGCCAATCCCAGCATAAGAATGATCGAGCGTTGATAAATCTGGCTGCTTAAAACCCTTGCATCTTTTAGGGGCACAGAGAGGTCTTCTAATCTATCCAGATCTTCCATTGCCAAGATTTGATGACTTCTTCTTCTCCTGATAAATGAGATTTGATGACTCTTGTATAAATCAGACTTAAGCATCTAACCACATTGTTAATCAGTTAGTCTACCAATATCTTTTTTTATTCTCAAAATGAAAGATAAATTAATCTTACACCAAAAAACTGTTAATCATGTTGTACACAAAGTCGACGTAGGCCTTTACAAAATAGTTTTGCCATAGGCTACATATTTCGAAATGATGAATATGTGGCTGCGTATGGTTAGATGCCTGTCAGAAGACCAATTATCCGACTACGTCAGAGTTACTGTGCTGCACCGCAAATCTGCTCACGCGAAAACTTGCGTACACAAGGTGAGACTTGACGTGAGATTTGAGCGTAGCGTCCGCTCACGTCCATATTGATAAATGCCGAGCTTTGCGTCAGTTTTACGCCTGTTTTCTGTTGTATGGTCGTTTCGTAAATGAGGGCCACTGTGTATCAAAATATAAAACTGTATAGACTTTGTCCTCTCCCTCTTACACACACACAATTATTTTAGTTCTAGCCTTAGCGAAGTCATGTGCGTGCCTGGGCCAGACAGAGGCAGAAGTGAATGTATCTGTAAGTGTTCGAAATTCAAATTGTGACCTCAAAAACAAAATTGATGTTGAGTCGTGAAATGTGTGTATTATTACCTCCCTTTCACGTGATTTGTGTTAAACACAACCGCTTGCATGTTCTGCAAAAAACAATGGCCGTGCATTTGTTAGTGTGTGTGTGTGTGTGTGTGTGTGTGTGTGTGTGTGTGTGTGTGTGTGTCAGCCCAAGGTTTATAGACCACGGTGAATGTCCCTGGGACGTGAGGTCCGTCTGTCTGTCTGCCAAAGCACAGATCAGCACAGAGCAGATAAACAATGGAGATTAGATAAGACTGGCACCAGTCAAGGACACGCACTCGTCTGTCATCTGTCTCTCTCTCTCTCTGATTGTGTGGATTAATTGCACTCAGGCTCTCTCTCTCTCTCTCTCTTTCTGTATAAGCGTGTGTTTTATTCACCTAAAGGATGCAGTGAACACTATATACAGTTCAAACTACAGGCTAAAAACGGGTAAAGACAGAAATACTGCCATCAACGTCTGGCTGATTATGGCCTTAAATCCTAGATGACCAAAGGGAGAGGGAGATGGAAATAGGTGAAACCACTTATCTGCCTTTTACCCCTGTTCTTTCACACGTTTCTGTCTGTTCTTGTCCAGGTGACTTCCCGAAGCTCTGTCTCACCATGAGAGCACTGGTAATAAAGTGCATGCTGCATCCATATTGGCTTGGCTAGAGAGTTATTGTGTGGTAACTGTGGTAATAATAATAATAATATTAATAATATCTCTCTGAGCTAAAGATTGCACATATTAAGCTGAATAATAACATACATTAAACACACAAAAAGTGCAACAATAAAAAAAAATGTAACCACATGACGCAAAAATACCTCAATGATCACATGGTGGGCACCAGTCCAGTGTGTAGAAACCCTACTGTGGAGACCGCAGCAGATCATCTTGCATTCACTTGCATTCTCTCTCTCTCTCTCTCTCTCTCTCTCTCTCTCCTCCAATATTGACAGGGTCATATTTTATCTAAGGAAACGGTGGACAGCAGTGTGTGTGTCTTGCATGAGAGTGCGTGTGTGTGTGCGTGCGTGCGCGCGCGTGCGCGTGTTGTGTACGGTGTCTGGCACTATCGATCTGCAGTGACCTGCGATCAAACACAATTAGGTGTGAATTCTCCAGACTGTACACGGACACGGCTTCGCCTGCTGGTGCTGTGTTTGAGTGCTACTCCTCACACACACATGCATTAACGGTGAGCACAACCATAGTACCCGGGGTACAGTACACAAGCCACAACGGATAAATCATTAATTTGCTGTAGCTAAAATGGGAGTACCGGGCCTACTTAAGGGTTATAGCTCAAAGTACGTTATATTGTGGTTATATTGTGCTAGAGTTTAAAGACAGTTAATCAGTGTAGTCTCATACTGTGTGTGGTGTATGTCCACACATACAGTACACACTGTATATACCTAGCAAAGGAGTGGTTCTTAGCTTGTAGGGGGGGTGTCGCAAACATAAACCCAATTGGAGGTAATAAATGCTCATGCTTAGTAAAGACAATAACAATAAATACAAAATAACAATACATAAATGTTAGAAAATCTTTAAATTGTACCCCTCCCACACACACACTCTTGTCCCCAACTTTGAGAACCTCCCAAGGCCCTACTCGAAGAGACAGAACACACACACACACACACACACACAAACACTTCTCTCCTGTCAACTGTTGTCTTGGCAACTGTTGTTTACCCCACAATTTGCGAATCAATCTAATTGGCCTTTTCATTGTGCAACCCCCCCCCAACACCACCACCACCAGTAACCAATCACATTTCGTCTATGGGGGAGAAATATAAAGAAAAGAAAAGATTGATGGAAGAGTAAAAGGCTCTTGTCATTTATTGACCACCTTGCATTATCTCTCTGTGGGCTTCCCTTTTGTCTTGCTGTGTGTGCGTGTGTGTGTGCGTGCGTGCGTGTTTGAATAAAATGTTGTTTTCCCAACACCAGAAAGGTTAGGCATTGTCTGGCTGCAGTTGTATGTGAATAAAGTCTGTTACCACCTCTGCAGCGTGTGCATTGTTGTGCAGTTTCCATGTTCGTGTGTGTGTCGACAGTCTGTTTTTTAGCATGCACGCTAGTGAGCGAGCGAGACAGGGGTGGGGCGGGCTTGCCCCCCATGTCAGCTAAAAAAGCAAACAGACTAATTTAGACCAAATTGTACATGTAGCCAATCGTGTTGGAATAGTACCCAGCAGGCTATTGAGACCATTTAGCGGCATAACTGTGAGCGTGGGGCCCAGTTTAGTGTCATCAGGTCCCATTCCCTCCAAATTATACTGGCTTTCACAGGTACCTATTGTAGTTACTGTCTTGAGAAATGTACTCATAAGAGGCATTTACACACATAAACACACACACCCAAATGAAAATAAACCAAGCAGGATCAAATATTTCAGAACACAATATAGTGTGGTTGTGAGGCCTGGTAAAGCTAATGTGTTCAATTAAATCTGCAGTTCCAGCTAACAACTCATTAAGTAGCAACAGCGGTTATGCAATTTATTCATTCCATGAAAGAACAATGAGATTTTGCAAAGCAATGTCAATCATTAAAAAGCCATTTAATCATCTGTCAGGGATGTTTATTTTAATTTGTATTTTCTTCTTCAAATTATTATTTATTTTTTTTTGCCATGCATCTCTGCCGGTGTTTTTTGAAGTGCCTGACTGTAATCAGAATGTGTTTTCCCTAATCAGGCCGCGTCAGCGCTGCTGTCTAAAGTAATTTGGCGGAACATGCTGTACTAGCAATGCCACTTATGCTAATTGTTTGTGTTTGTTGCCAGTTCTATTTGCAAGCACAACTTTGATAAGAGACCCTTGAGCCAGAGGGAGTAATTCCTAATAAGCGTGTTCTGTTTAAATTTGCCTGTGTCACTGTGCGGGGGGGTGGTCTACACTTGGCCACTTGCATCACCTTCAAAGCTCTGGAGCTGCTGTGCAAAGATCAGCTTTTTACCTGCAGGCCACAATTTCCTACCTGGAATCACAAACTGGGTGTCTACATTTTGTCGCTGTTGCCAGCACCTGCGTGAATGTGTTCAAATTTGACATCAAAAAACGAATGAAGTGCCCTCATTTTCTAATACATTTTCCTTAGTCCTCCTTTATAGCAACATACTTGTCATGAACATGGATGCCAAACAATCCCTAACCTCATCTCCCTGCTGACGTCCTGTGTATGCTTATGTTAGTTATTGTTTCTTGCTAGTTTGTCAAGTTTACCACGTTCATGCCAAGACTGTTTGTGACCTGCCTGTAGGCACTCCTTTTTTTATCTAAATGATTTGTTTCTGTTTCTTTGTATTGCTGTAAAAAAAAATTGACCTTGATGGGACTGAAATTAAAATTCCACAGGTTTAAATGTCCCAACATTATATCCCTATATGGGAACATATAGGGTCATATGCACATGCACGCTCATATCACACGTGCACAGCATCAGCAGTCCTGTGACAGGGCTGACATCTGAATCAAGAGTTTGTGTGCGTGTGTGTATGTGTCTGAGCACGTTCTGCATTCAGCAGAAGTGGACTTGGCTGTGTGTGTGATGTCAGCGCTGCTTCCTGTCTTGCTCATGTCACTTCCTCTCTAATAATCTGTCAGGCCATCTAATGTGCCCAGCTGGTCCTGTCAGCGGCACGTCTGGCTGAGAAGGGTAGAGATATGTGTGTGCGCGTGTGTGTACGGATGTGTATTCTGCTGTTCATGTTAGAATCAATCACATAAGCATAGTGTAGATAAGAAAAACCCATCTGATTAAAATTACAGCTTTAATCAAGTCCATGTGTATTTTAAATGTTGTCTCTTTAGGCAATTGGTAATTTGTTGACGAAGTTGACGAAAGGTCCTCACAAGTATAGCAAAACAAGACAAGAGATGTTGTATGTGTTCTTTCTGTCTAAAAGTAGGAAAGTAAAATAGCAACAGGCCTGTGTGTGTGTGTGTGTCTTCTTCTCAGCCTGCAGTTTGTTACATGAGAGTGATGGCTTTATACAGGTCTTTCTGGATGGCACTCCTGGCTGGCTTTCCCTTCCTCTCACACACTCATATACACACACTTGAATAGTGGTGTTGGTGTAGAAAACACTGTTTGCATTAAGAACGTTTCTTATAGCTTATAGCACATTTATATTTTAAAAACTATCAAATTAATTGGCTAGTGCAAAAATAGAAATTGTTTAAGTAAATACAACATATTTATTTGTCCACCACACAACTACTTAGTTGTCATGTTGCCTTAGCACACATACTGTACGGCACTGTTTGTCCTGTGAGAGAGTCCGTTTGTGTGGGTCTGTCGGGGCAGTTTGAAGCCGGTTGCACTCTGCACTTGGAGCGAAGTGATTTTGCTCACGTTTTCTGAGCTTTTTCTCTACCGTGCTTCACTCACTGCCGGCGGATATTACCTGCACCGCACCCCGCATTCTCTATGTAATTTGCTCATGATAATTTTGCTCATGATTTACATTGCACTCCATTGATCATGCAGTATTATAATAATATTATGCATATTTTAGGACAGTTATGTAGAATTACTAATATATTAGCATTTTATGACAACAATTCAGGCGAGGAACAAAGACAACAGTTGGCACCCTTGGCCCACCATATCACTGCTTCAGTCTTTTTTAGTATATACAATTTTTACATTATAACTTTAACTAACTTCAAACTGACAATCAGCCAAATCAATTTAGAGGTAAAAGTTTTGTGAATTAAGATTTTCTCTGTTTAGACAGGAATAAAGTTTACCTCATCGGTAGCACTTCCGGGTCACTGTGAAATAGGCTCATTAGCAACTTGGTCCCCACATCATTTTCTCACAGTTGCATTTGTTGTTTTGGAAAATAGAATCTAGTAAAAACATTTTACTAGATGCTTACAACTTCTTTATGGCGACACACTTGTTATTAAAGGGACAGTCCCCAATTTGTGCCACTGTGTATATAAAGCCCCCAAAAACACGAAAGTCTCCCCGATTTGCTGCAAACTGACTTGCTTTGTTTGAAAATAGTTTGAAAACTGTGCGGGCGTGGTTAAGGGAATTTCAGGGAACGCGGGGGAGCGAGCTGTAGGTGAGCAAGACTAAATGCACATGATCTGGGGCACCAGTCACGCACTGAGTTTTCAGGTGAGGGAGGGGTTGGTCGCATTCTCGTGTTTGAAACCAAAACAGCCTTGTCTCATGTCTCATTCCTGGCGGTTCTCCCAAACCTCCTCCAGGGTGCCCAAAAGACAGCACACTCACCTGAATGCTACATAAAACCCGGGGTGCTAAGGTAACACCTGTGATTACAAAGAACAAGTCTTGATGACATAACACAGGTTACGGACAGCAGGGAGGAGGCCTTCTAATGAAAGGGTTATCTGCCCTGATAGCAGGCTGTGTGAGTGGCCGAGGACTACAGAGAACAATAACTGCCATCAGGCTGCTAAGCAGTGTGATTCCATACACCAATGTCTCATTGGCACTCCTCCTCCGCACCTCGTCTTCCTCGTCATTCCACAATCCTCTTCTTTTCTCTTCCATTTTGTTATCTTCCTCCTCCTCCAGCCTTTCATTCTCAGTTTCATTCTCATACTACTCAGTCTTTCTTCCCTCATCTCTAAACAACCAGGCTGGCACATTCTTGCTCACTGTCTTCCCCAACTTCCTGTACGGGTTGTTTTGTCTTGTTTTGGACATGAAGGACGATACTAGTATTGGTTGATCTGAGTCATGTTGTAAGGAGCACAAAAGCTAAAGGATAGGCAATGCTGTTTTCAAACCCCTTGCCATGTCTAGAGACAGTTCTACATTCTCCACTGTTTTATTTTAAAGAACTTTTAAGAGGTAGTGTGTATTATCTAGCCATGGGGAGGCAGTGCGGCACATGTGCATGTGCTTCATCCAATCACATGCTTTCGATTTGAATCAAAGCACAATGCTGTACAGCTCCACTTAGAAGGGATTTTATGATGATTATCTATTATGCATGTTTACACTACAAATGGAAATACACTGCTTTTTTGCAATGAATTATGCAACGATACTAGATCTTACACACTACCCTATTACTTTATGTAGATCTTAGTGTAGGGAATGTGTACCTTTTTTTTACTATAGGGGATTAGAACACTGGAAGAATACAACATACAACATACACCACCATCACCTCAAATGACCGAAAAATAACTAATCTCCTTAGTGATTCATATGGATATGAATGTGTATTGTGAGCGGCAATTTCCATCACTAAGAGACACAGTGCCTTATTAAATATAGGTGGGCACAGCGATGCATAGTTCCCTGTCTGGAGGATTGTTTTGCACAACACTGACTGTGTGTGTGTGTGTGTGTGTGTTTTCTTCTTCCTTTTGGATTTTGGCTGCTCCTCAACGCATCAGTGATCCCACTCATTTTCCACTGTGTCTTCAGGGCACAGAGAGAGAAATAAGAAGGGCGAATACAAGAGAATGAGAGTGTACAAGAGGGAAGACGGAAAGATGAGGTTGAGAGGGTGAGGGAGATGGATGGATAAAAGGAGGGATGGAGGATAGTGGGCCTTGGAGGTCTTTTAAGGCGAGAGGAGTTGGGTAGGGGGCAAACAACAAGACTTATTTATTTTATTTATTTTATTTATGGGGGGCTAGCGCTGCAACCGTCTCCCTGTCGGGGACTGACCTTCCCGGCCTCACCCGGAAACCAATCAGAGTTTCATCTCACCCCATCTTATCTCGCTCCCACTACCTCTCTCACTATCAGCTTGGTTTCATTTCGTCCCGCCATTAAATTGAGACGACGCCAAAGGATTCCTTCTTCCTGTGCTCCACTCATCTCACCCTTCGGTTCCTCCTCTCGTCATCGTGACGGTGTCCTTTCTCGCTGTGCGAAGGGCGCTTCGATGCTGCGATCGATAGCCTGTTGTAGTAGTAGCAATATAAGAATTTTTTTTTTTTATGTCTCAGATTAGTCCCTATAAACCCAAACACAAGCCCGCTTGATTGATATCTCCCTGACCTCCTATATGTTTTATTTGCAGCTGTTGGCGCAGGACAACTGACACCTTTTTCATGAAATCATTTTACAATATGCAGCTTGATGACCTTACCAAATTGTCACCAGAGCTCCACCCAACCTGAGAAAATGCCTAATCAACCAATTACCTCACAATGCCTCGTATTTCATGTAAATAAATGACCCTCACAAATCTTTTTTGAATGTTGGCGGGTGATTCTTTCAGGCCATTCTTCAGTATTTGTGGCAGAATACAGAGCTGCTGTTCCCTCTGACCCTTGTGCCCAAGGCAGGAACATAACAGGGAGGATCACAGCAGAAAGCATAAAACACAACACAGTGGAGAGCTGCTCTGTCCAGAATGTGTTAGGGAGAGAGAGAGAGAGAGTTTATTTTATGTTTTGACTGTTATTTCATGTATATTTTCTTTTGTTCACATTTACAGCATTTAGCAGATGCTTTTATCCAAAGCGACTTACAATTAGTACATTTGTCAACAATTACATGGTGCCATTACATGGAGCAGATAGGGGTTAGGCATCTTGCTCAAAGATGCTTACAGGAAGGCCAATTCTGGGGCTTGAACCCATGACCTTCTGGCTGGGAGTCCAACACCTAGACCCCTAGACCCCTGCCCCCTTTTGTGTTATGCTTTCGCAGCCAAGATATACATTGGAGTCCAAAAGTCCATTACTGAGTGATGTTTGTTTCTTATTTCTTTCTTTAACTGAAAAATATTTATTTATTTTTGCACATCATTTCCTTTAATTTCCTCAAAATGAAGGGAAATAACTTACAATTAGGTCATTCAGCAGAACCTTTTATTCAAAGCATCTGTGAGTACCATTGTACCATTAAAGACTTTGACAATGAAGCAAAATTAAAACAATATTGAAATTAATAGTTGACCTGTCCTGTATGTGTGTGTGTGCCCAAGCCTTATATACAATATAGTAAGTGTGGGTGTACGTAAGGGCCAAAGAAAGCATGTTTTAATGTGTATGTGTCACCATACTTTTATGATTGCACGTGTGTGTGTGTATGCATTGTGTGTGTTAGGGTAGAATGATGGAGCAGTACTATCATTACAGTACAACTGTATTGAGGCCTCTGCGATCGAATCTCATGTTTGTTCCAGATGCAGCCTTTTTAGCATTTGTCTGCTCCCTTATAAAAAGTCTGGCTTTGCTCCCCATTCTACCACGTGTAATTTGCATATTGGGCTAGAATTCTTCTGAGTGCCCTGATTGGCTACTGACCATATGCTCATTTTTGGGAGGTATACTATTATCATCATCATGGCCGAAGCTCACGATAATGTGAATGCAGGAATTGGATCTCTCTTTTGGATAGTTCGAAATGAAAAATGGCACAAATACTGACTAGTCTGCTGAAAACACACAATAATAATAATAAAACAAATTTGCATATAATCATTGTCAGTTGCCTTTTAAAGGTCATCCAATGAGCAGATGCTCCACCCAGTGCCAGGATCATGAATACATTATGACACACATTTGAATTTATTATAAATGTTATAATAAAGTTAAAAAATTGTCATCAGGCTCATAACATCGCTGTTGAGCAATAGCTTCATACATGCAAAAAAAACTGTCCTGATCTAATATTTAAACCTGCTAATTGTTCAATTTGCGGGGTGTAGGAATGTGCACACAACTTATATATTTAAGTGGAACATATTTTTGGACAGCTAAACGTCTTTTTATGCAAACCATTTCAAGATCAAATCACAACAGCAGATACAATCAACTCCTCTGTCAGACCACACACCAAGAAAGAATCACAAAATTGAGGCAACTCACCTATGAAGCCTCATATAAACCTCCAATAGATAATATTCTAACAAAAATTGTCTTGTTACGTTGGCAAAGGTCCAGACAATCCAATCCAGTAAAATATTTAGTACAAAACACATTATTACATCAATAAATACCCACGGACTGCTGTTGCATCATTTAAACTTAGCCACAGATGTACATAAATTTCCACGTATTCTCATAACTAGATTTTTCATGTAAACAACTTATCACGTTTCAAACTCTAACTTTTAGATTGACATCTCAATTGACCTAATAGAAGCTTGCATGTCCTGATCAACAGCCCTACTTCCGTGACAAGACCGCAGATGCGTTGGAGTTTGAGTTTGGAAACTTTAGAGATTACGAAATATAAGGACAATAATGGCGAAATGGATGGAGAAAACCAAATTTATTTTACAAGAGGCAATGGAATTATGTATTTGTTGTGAAAGTGACAAATCTGGGGATGAAATTACTGACAAGAGACCAAAATGTAATCTTATGACTCCAAGACAGAGGCATTATTTCTGAACGGAGCACACATTAATCTCGACAAGTAAGTATTTTATTATATTATAACTTCTATAGGCAGCAAGCAAGCTAGAATAAAATTGGTGGTGAAGTAGTACAACAAGAGCTAGGCAAATACACATGGCACTAGGCAAAACATGGAAACTAGGACTACATGGAAGCTTACAGGAAGGACCAGCAGAGAGACAGGGGAGAACACAGACTAAATACACGGGATGATTTGGGGAATAGGAAATAGCTGAGGAGGATAATTAGAAGTGGGGAAGGGCCAGGGGACTGAGAGGACCAAACAAGGGAGATAGGGAGGAGCAAGGCCGGAAAGAACATGGGGAACAGGGTAGACACACTAGGGAACCAAGAAACAGACAACTGAGAATACATAGAACTTCATGTCATTAAGTGTAATTTGGTAAATTATGTCATTTTTAATGTCAAGGTGACATTGTTCGGGATGTCTTTGTTATGACAACTTGACATTAACTAAGATGACATAATCTGTAAGTGTCTTTGTCATGACAACCTAACATTAGCCAAGACCACACCTATCATGAACATGCCATGGTAGGCCTAATAATTAAACTTAAAGATCCGATTTAGCTTTATGTTCATGTGGTTGATTTTGACATATGCCCGAGTGAAAAAATTTATACTTTTGTGTATTATAATATATCATTTAAGTATACCAAATATCCTAAAAGTATACTTTTTGTACTTCAACTTTAATACAACTTACAATAAACTTAAAATAAATTATTAGTATATATTTTAAGTACACTTAAGATAAATTTAACGACAACTTTTTAAAAGTATAAGTTTATTAAACAACAACTGAGGAGGAGTTATGATGCCAACTTTAAGATGATGGTGATTAATGCAGCAGTCATCTGTGCGTGTTGACTGCGAATGTGCGACATGCGCCACATACGGCAAGGGATGAGAAAGGAAGTAGGCTACCGGTATCTTTTGTACAGATACATTTATTTGACCAATACGGTACTTTAAAGTCATAGAAAGCACACTAGTGTACTAAAATTCTACAAATAATTTATACACACACTGTAATAAAGCACTCATAACATCACACATGCACATCACGTATTTTTTTATATACTGTATAAACATAATTTTCGTCCTGTAAGACTTTACGAGCGGGTGCTCGCAGAAGGATAAATTAACGCGACACTGACTGGCGCGTTTCACAGACATGGGTAGTATACTTTGGCACCCATGCTTTCACCGGTGTGCTGTGATGCAACTCCCTCACCCCCTCCTACTGACACGATCTGATCGCCAGGGGGATTGTATACTGAGAACTGAGATCTATACAGGTATAAAGACTCTGAATCCTATAGTGATTTTCATATACTAACTTTCTCACTGTAATGAGATTGGTCAAATTTCATTATTACATACACACATGACTGTGATTTAAATATTTCCTTAGATAGAGGATGCACCCAAGTTAATGGCTTAATTAAAATGGTTGAATTTTGTATTTGTTTCTATAAAAATATTTGCTCACCACCAACATCAAGACTTGTATTTTGACTTGTGTTATTCTTCAGTGTCTGTTGTTGCCTCCTACGTGTCCTAGAAAATTCTGGTAACCCGCCCACTGCATATTTATTGTTAATTCCAAAAAAAGGGTTTACAAGGTGTTACATTTGCATTTGCATTTGAGTGCATAGTTTTGCTAATACAGATGGCATAATATGTTGTAATAATTGTAAGTTGCTTTGGATAAAAGCGTCTGCTAAATTACCTAATTGTAATTATAAAAAAGCATATAAAGTTCTTTTTTGTTTTAAAAATCTTATTATTAGGGCTTTGTGTAATAAATGTAATAACACATTACACATTTGTTTTGTTTATCCTACCGCATATATAGAGATTTAAGATCTAAAACGCCTGATTTGTTTGTGGATGTGTTGAGCGTTTACTTGGCGAGCGTAAACACACTGCTTAGTGTACTTAAGTGCACTTAATGTAAATTAGTCTCATTTTAACATTAAGAGTGCACTTGAAGTACAAGTTGTTCAAAAGTAGTACTACTAAAACTGCACTTAGTACACTTGTGATGGAATATTTTATTTTAGCTATATACAATCCTGTGTTTTACATTTCTATCTGTTTAGACAGTTGCTTAGTT
>JAOEHI010053702.1:0-14885 GCA_025447815.1 Percopsis transmontana | reverse complement strand
CCCTACCTGCTCCATGTAATAGAACCATGTAATTGTAAGTCGCTTTGGATAAAAGCGTCTGCTAAATGATGTAACTGAAAGGATCACCTGGGTAAAATAGACACACTAAGGATGGGGAACCTTAATGAATGGTTGGCTGGTTGGTTTTACATCAAATTAGAACACATTTGCTTTTCAAAAAGATTGATATATGTTAACGACACGTTAACAGACCATCAACACTGTTCAGACATCCTTTGATATGCGTAGAGTTGAGCAGGGGTAATGCAAATAAAGACGCGTGATTGCGGGTTTCCAAACTGTGTTTGGAGATGCATTCTGTCGTTTGAGCATGTCTGGTCCAAGATGCGCACTTTAGCGGCGGGCGATTGCAGTGTTGTGGCTTTAAGCCCCAGTGTGTTGGCGACCACTGCTGTGTCTGTGGTGTGTGTGTTAGAGTCCATTCTGAGTAGAACAACAACTGTGTGGTGACAGGCAGGCCCAGACAGGCAGCTGGTGGTCAGACCCACAGTGCCTTTTTAGGCAAGGTTTCGCCAGAGCCAGACTATCGGTATTCTCGCCTGTTGCCACAGTTTGTTAATGCCTCAGGAGAGATGATGGTGTTTACCCAGGACACTGTTGGTTATAAATCAAATGTCAATGAATGTATTTGACATATAAAAATGTATAAATAAATATAAACTATAAAAATTATAATTACAGGCAAGGAAACTATAATGTTGAAATTTGTTTTTCTTTTCTGCTTCAGATGGAAGTCCCGAGACAAAGTTGAATGCCAAATTTGTCCAAGACACGTCCAAATTCTGGTATAAGCCAGACATTTCTCGGGATCAAGGTGAGTAGAGACAAAGATGGGTTTAATATACACCATTTTGTACATGTCACCTGTTTGTAAGATTGCTGGTGTTGGCCTCAAATGCCTACATGAAAAAGTTACGGAGCTTGTGTCAGGATACTAACAGGTGGAGTAAGGTTTGTCAGGAGATTTGTCACGAACAATCACAGAGAATCACATTTCACAAGTCGATTTATCGCAGCAGACTTTATGTGAATGACACTGACCGCCCATCACATGTCTGTTGCGTTTCCTTGAGCCTTTAGCAGAATTTCTCGTCGTCCTTCGTAAGGAGGGTGGGGTTGTTTTTTGTGTGTTTGAAGCCATGGTGTTAAGTAGATGCTTCACACGTTGACATCATGACTCCCTGATGGCAGCTTTTTAAGTAAAAACAGACAGATGCACAAAGACGCACACACACAAACATAGACACATACACACATACACACATATGCACACACACACACACACACACATTGGCATATCCTGCACTCTGTACTTTGTGTTTGGTTGTGAGGTCAGTGGCTGTTGGCTCGCACATCTGCTTGTGCTCATGTTTCGTATTGGATTAGCTCACTTTAAACATAAGCACATGCTCGACTGCAATGACATCACACGCTCACCCAACAGACAAACACACACAGACACACACACACATGCACCCCTATAAGGGCAGCCACACCAGATGTACAGAGTTCCAAATGCATGTGCTGCTCCCCTCATCTATCTTCCTTCCTCCTCGCACGTGGACAGGCTAAGACAATGAACAAATGCAATGCTCTTTTCCTTGACTAATACTGTCTATTTTCACGTCGTCGCGTCGAAATTTGTAGTTGTGTGTTTTTTTTTATCCAAAGAGACCTACTGTATATTGAGTGAGTACTGTTACATCGTATTAAGGATCAGGTAGGGTTAAGTGTCTTGCTCAAGGACGCTCAAAGGTAGGCCTGGCAGGTTGGGGAATCAAACCCAGGACCTGGTTTCTGGCTAAAGAAGATTTATAACACACATATTTCCATATAACTCGCCTGTGTTATTCTACAAGCTCTTTCTACTTTACTGTCTCTAGCTAATAGCAAATGCTCTGTTAGCCATAGCAATTTTCCTCATATTTACATATTAACTGTAAATAAACACTGATAAATAGGGGATTGGAACAGTTACTACAAAGCATCTAAAAATCACTGTCATGAACCTTATTTGTATTGCAGCCATCAGCTTGCTGAGAGAGAGGGAGCCTGGGGCGTTTGTCATCCGGGACAGTCACTCCTTTAAAGGGGCCTACGGCCTGGCCATGAAGGTAGCCTCCCCACCCCCAACGGTTCAACAGACCAAGAAAGGTAGGAACTATGCCGCAATATAACTCAGGGAATATTCAAGATGTTAGTAAGACTATACTGGGTCAGGTATTAGTGTTCTTTAATGAAAGGTTTATTGACGGCATCTGTCATGTTTCTTTCGTTCTTTTGTCTTCTTTTTCATATAACACATATACAAAGTCAAATGAACATTTCTTACATCTACGGTATTGGGTAATTATTCAAACTTTGACCCTATAACTCGTTAATATGCAAAGCTAGTGTTAGAAACTAGTAAATACCTCTTAAAACTATAATGGTCTTTCAGTGCATTTTACTATTTGAAACATTGGTGTGCTATGAAAGACATCATCGAACACTTCTCAGACAAAGGCAGTTACTTCTCCAACCACAACTTTAAGTCTGTCTCTTCCTCGCTTTAGGGCTAGTGGTTGGGTGGAGTAGAGATAAACAACCTTTTATGTCTAATACCGAACATATGAGGTGATGTCTAAATGCTAATCTCCCGAGTTTTGCCTTGACCCACTCACTTATCTCTCTCTCTCTCATTTGGTAGCAGGTGACACCAACGAGCTTGTGAGGCACTTCCTGATTGAGAGCAGTCCTAAAGGAGTGAAGCTGAAGGGCTGTCCCAATGAGCCTTACTTTGGTCAGTGTTTAAATATGTACTCACAAACAATTACAATTAGGTCATTTAGCAGATGCTTTTATCCAAAGCAACTTATAATTACATGGTGCTATTACATTAAGCAGATAGGGGTTAGGCATCTTGCTCAAGGATGATTACTCTGGGGCTTGAACCAACGACCTTCCAACTGGGAGTCCAACACCTAGACCACTAGACTATTCTGCCCCCAATACATGCACTTGGTCATAGTTGAGTTGCTTTCTTAGCATACAACAATGAGTCCAGAGGCAAAGTCTGAAATCCGTTTGTCGTGTAGTCCTTCATTTTCATTACAGGACTCTGGTCGTTTATGTCTGCCTGCCTGTCTGTCCATCCAAGATATTCTGTCCACGTCAGGCTCCATAAAGTCTAATCACTGTAAATTAACAGGCGCTTTTATCCAAAGCAACTCCAATCACAAGTATTAAGGAGCAGGTACAGTAGGGGTTAGGCATCTTGCTCAAGGATGCTTACAGGTACAGTCTTGATGGTGCCTGTACCTGTAAGCACCTTTCGGGGGGGGAGTTGACCACCCTAACCACTAGACTATCCTGGCCTATCACAAATTATATATTTTTTTATTCATAAGGAAATTGCATTTCACTTATAGAAATCACTGGTAGGGACAATTTAATGGTCCGTTAATATCGGTAGGAACATGTCCCTACCATCCCTACCCAAACCTACATCTATGGACACAGGCCAAGGCGACGTGCTGAGAGGATTTTAGGCACAAGAATTACTGTTTTTTTAATTGAGTTAACAAGTGTTACAGATTAAGCAGTCATGCAATAATACAGTTACTGGAAGAAATCAGACATGATATCGAAACTTCGACTCAACGAACCGGCTGCCGCAAATTACGTTTAGAGGGCGGTTACATCCGCTGCTTTCTCCCAACTGAAGTCGCTGTTTACGCTGCGCTCTCTAACGTACAGCTGCACCCCACTTTCTCAATATAATGCAGCTGTGGCACTTCAGGATTCAAGAAACGTGCCAGCATGCCTCATACAGGACCTCATAGACGTTTGTGTTACATAGGCGTTGGCATGTATGTTGTACTGTATGCTATAATGTATGTGTTTTCCATTTCTCTGGCAGGCTGCCTGTCTGCCTTGGTCTACCAACATGCCATCACACCACTGGCCCTGCCCTGCAAACTGCTTACCCCCACCACAGGTCTGTGCAGTGAGTATGTGTGTGCTCTTTTAAATATGCATTGTTTATGTACTTGGGTTCCTGAGTTACTGAAAAGCTGAGTATTAATTGCACTGTGGTCGCCCGGAAAACCGCTGATGATGCCTAGGTAACCAGTCTCTCCCTATTGGTTTAGATCTCACTGAGGAGGTTCCGGAGGTTACCTTGACAACGAATCCACTGGCTGATCGTTTAAAACAAGGAGCAGGTAATTATATTATAACACACAACATTTTCTTTGTAATTTCATTGAATTATTATTATAACATTTTTTTTATGTATTTTATTTATTTATGTTGAGATAATGTTACTTTTACTTACTATTGCCAGTCAATGTAATTTTACCGTATGCGTGTAGCTGAGGTTACAAACAGGGTCTAAAAAAAGATGCCACATTCATGGCAACATTCTCTTGAACCACACTGTTCATTCATCCTAATCACTTCCTTGTTACCACAGTGCAGAGGGCCCCTGATGATTCCCATGGTAAACCCTGCACATTTTTATCTGGAATCCTCTCTCTGGAATGCTACTCTTGCGTTGTTTAACCTTAGGCCGGATGGCTGCTTTGTAAAAATATATAAATACATGTGTGTGGCAGTGTGCGTGTACAGTGTACGTGTGTACATATGCATGCTCAGAATCTGTCCTCGCGAAATTGCCTGTTAACATAACTTTACAGATCTTTGACCATAAATGGCATAGTGTCTCGTATATGTGGAATGATTTTGGAAAATGAAAGTGTTCCTTTGCTGAAGGACATGCTATTGGCATGCTAATGACAGAAATGTAATATTTTTGCATGACAGGATGTTGGATGCAGGATTACCCTATTGGCCGTAACACATTTTTGTCTGAGAATGTAAACATAACATTTCTGTGCAAAAATACCTTGACAGAAACAATGTGCCCATGCACATTTGCAAAACGTGTGTATTTGTTAAGCTTTTATATCATACCGCTGTAAGCTGACCTGGGCCTGTTTCACCTTTCCCAGCATGCAATGTGCTGTACATCAACTCGGTGGAGATGGAGTCTCTGACAGGCCCCCAGGCCGTTGCCAAGGCCATATCTGAGACGCTGGCATCTGCCTCGCCCCCTACTGCCACCATTGTGCACTTCAAGGTGTCTGCCCAAGGCATCACGCTGACCGACAACCAGAGGAAGTGAGAACACCTTTGTTAAAACCATGGCTCAATCCTATTCTGGCATGTTCCGTTCCGCCGCCCTAGCCCTTCAGTCCTCAGGGAAAACCCACCCCATGTGCAATATGGTGGACATGTACAATGTGCAGGTCAAGTTTACTGTCTACAGCTCACCCTCAAACACCCTCGTAGCGTTCAAACCTGAATATCACCCATAATGAAGAGAGGAATTGAATCATTCAATTTAATAACAGCTATTAAGATGCATATATGCGAAGCACAAAATAATAATATTAAAAGTACAAAATTGACTAAAATCTAAATGAAATCTAAACACTATTTGCATAGTCACGCAGAGTCAGTCTTTACTTGCGTAAAGTCTGGGACATAGCATTGGCTAACTGCATCAAGACCCGCCTACTTGACAGGAGGATATTTTGATTGACATGCACGACAACCAACTACATGCCGTTGGTTTCTGAATTCCAAAGCGGACTTTACACTTATAGTGGAGGAATTAGTTTGCAAACTCAACGACACAAGGAGGTTCCGACACAACGGAAAGATTGAAATTAGTCATTAAAGCACTGCACTAGCTTCGTACCGGAACTACGTATACACTCTTGAGAATGTGAAAACACCAATACTCGCAGGATCACGTATAATTACTCTCTCAATTTATTTCAGACCCTAATCCACACTGAACTAGTTTTGACATCTGTAAAGCTCCATGCTGATCACCATTGTGACTTGTTTTTTCCCCAGGCTATTCTTCCGACGTCACTACCCTGGCAACTCTGTCACTTTCTGCGATATTGACCCTCAGGACAGAAAGTGAGTGCCCTGGGATTGAACTTTTGAAACGTTGACATGACTTATGAAATGTTGGCTAATATAAAATATTTATCACGTCTGCACAGGTGGAACAAACCTGAGGGAGGCACAGTCAAGTAAGTATTCCTTCCAGTCCATAGCTGTTACTATGAATTATCTTTTACTTTCCTTTTAATTTCCTCTGTCTTTACCATAATAATGAGCAATTTCTTCACGGTGAAATCCAAAAATAATATGAAATTATTATAGTAATGACAAATGATTAGTACAAAATAAGTACTTATCTTTCTCTCTGTATATGCTATTTTGTATTGCCAATAAATAAGGTTAATATCTTTGGCTAATTTGGCAAATTTAGGTGAATATAGGTAGACTTTTGATACAGTTTCCTTTTTCACATTTACTGTAACTTTAGCAGTCTAGTCTGACTTGAAGATTTGAACCAGCAACATGTCCACACCTCGAACCTCTAGTGGACAGCTAACCCCCAGAAAAGCTCATGAGCTCATACGGAATGTTTCAAAGTGCACTGGACAGAAGAAAATAGATAGATAGCTGACTGGGCACAGGATGACAGAAGTTCTCTTGCTGATAAACTGGTGTGCTGGCAGGAGAAAATTCTAGTTCTGGAATCCCGCTATCATGCATGTCAATAATACAAAAAACATTGGTTCGTATTATTTACGCCTGATGTTTTTATATACGTTCCTTTGTAAACTGGACCCAACGCTCACACCTAGCTTTGTGAATCAAAGGTTTTCGTCATTTATCTGCATTACGTTCCGTGTGAAACCTCCTCTAACTTTGACCTCTGTCATGGAAGGTTCTTTGGCTTCGTGGCTCGGAAGCAAGGAAGCACAACCGACAACGTCAGCCACCTGTTTGCTGAGATGGAGCCTGACCAGCCCGCCAGCGCCATTGTCAACTTCGTCTCCAAAATGATCGCCTCACAGAAGCGATGAGAGCGACGCCCCCGTCAGCAGACCTTCGCCTTCAGTTGTTATCCTTTTCTTTTAATCAAAGACATTTTGTTTTGTTTTGGACAGTTCAGCAATTGTTTTTACACGTCACCTTAATTGTTTTTCTGCTCCTTTCTTTTATATAAAGCGTGTGTTAGTACATATGTGTGCGGATGAGAATGGGGCTGTTTGATGAGATGAAAAGAGAGGGAAAGGAAGAGAGTTACTACTGTGTGTGTGTGTGTGTGTGTGTGTGTGTGTGTGTGTGTGTGACATGCATGCATGTGCTTTTCTTTTCGGACGGACTCCAGATTGGATCAGAGGAAGTGCAGAAGGGGGCGTGGCTGTGCGTGACAAAGGGACGGGAGGCCATTTTGATCTCCCGGGCAGGGTAACACATGAGCAAGAAGAGGAAATTATGTAGTGTGAGCAATTGTTTTTGATTGTTGTTATTTTTCTTTCAAAGAAGAAGTCAGGTTGTGTAGTGTAAAGGCAGATTGTAAATCTTAACAGGCATTCAACTGGTCCACCAAAGATTAGTCAGAGGTTCGGAAATATTCTTAAAACAAATATGGCTGCTTGATCAAATTGAATGCAAAATTTCCTTTATCTTTGTATTAATACTGTAGGTCAACTTTGTTTATAAAAAAAAGTGCACCTTGTGTGTCGAAAAGTCAATGTAAATATGCTATTGCTTTCTGAGTAGTGAGTCTATACTAGATGACCTTTCTGGCCCCATTTTTTTTCCTCAAGAAGAGCTTTCTAAAGAAGAGAAGTCAATAAAATGACAACCATGCCTCTCTAATGTATGCAATTATCCAAATCTGGAAGTGTCCTGCAGTTCCTATCTACCGTGTATTAGTGTTTTACTTAAGATTCAATACATGTTCTGCCTATTCAGTGAAATTGCAACCATATTTGCAGCTCAGATGTTAGATAATTATTCGTACCCATGTGTTGCGCATTTCCTAATCAGTGCTGTATCTGTTATAAACCAGAGGCAAGGGTGGAGCGGCCATGCAAGTCAATGTGTCCAGAAATCTCTCTGTTGACCGTTTTAGTCAGCAAAGTAATGACAGGACAGTTGAGGGGAACTCTTGACGATCCACAGCACTGCATAGGCACACTGTATCGCTCATTGTTTAAGGGCTAAAAGGGTTTCGTGGTAAGAATCTCTACAGTAAAAGGGTTGCACTAATATCACCTTCTTTGTTTTTCTACTATACATATATACAACTTCAGCAAGGCAAAACTGTTAACATTCACATCCTACCCAAAAGTAAGCTATACATATAAATACACTTATAAAAGATATATAAAACTTTAAAACAACAACTAAAAATATTTATTTTATTTTTTGTTTGCTCTGTTGTTCTGTTAACCTGTATACATGTATTATATATTATGCATCAAAATTAATGAAAGTAAGAAGAAATGCTTTTTATTTTGCCTAAACTTAGAAATCAAACTTTAAACTTCATTGAGATATACAGTGTATGATGCAAAGCGTGGGCAAGTGTATCACTGTTTATATATATATATATATATATATATGTTTTTCACTGCATTAATTATGTTAACTTTCTTGTTTTTAACATAAAAAGAGGCGATTTGTATGAATGTTTGTTTTGACAAAAGAGACAATGGAGTTACCTATTCAAATGCATATACCTGCCTACAAATACATTTATCAAAAACAAGCACTTAAATGTTAGTTTGTGTCAATGTCAGCATTCAATAAATTATGGAGGCATAATTACCAATCCCCCAGCTTATAAATACTTCTAGGTAATAGCGCCCTAATAATTCAGTTGGTCGATGCTGCCCTCATGTGGTGTAGAAAACCTATTACTTACGGAACCCATTGCATTCTAATACAGTGTTTTAGCTGTGATGTGGTAATTGAGGAAAATCACTAAGAAATTTTTTATTTTTAACAAGCAATGTTCCTCCCTGTCCTTATCAAAGACAAGATAGTGTTTTCTGCCTGCTACAGGAAAGTTTACTTAACAGCATGATATTATCTATTCAGATGGGACTAAACTATATAAATATTTAAAAAAAATGTTAAAGGAAAAAAATATAGCACTTATGGGGAGCTTTGAAATTTGAGAATGCTGCATCATTTTTTTAGAAGGAGACTGCATGCTCAAGTCAATGTTGTTACCTTGCCTCCGATGTCTATAGTCTCTACGCAGTGCATTGGTCCTCGTGTCTTATCTAGAAAGGTTTTTATCACCATGCGGTGACTGTAACTTCCTGCACTATGACATGGCCTGTGGGATGGAAAAAGTCTTCATTTTTTGCATAAAAAATTGCTTGTTGAGAAAACAAAGGGCTTCCTCTGCCGCAAATCGAATGTTAGCCCTACTTTTTCGCCAAGAAGGAAACTCTAGTGGCGTGGCGTGATGTGCCCACTTTTACAGACCTGTCTGGACATAGAATGTGTGTGAATGATCCACGATGCCTGTATAGAGCCTTGTGTTTTTTGGTTTGTTTGCTATATTGTATGGCTTTTATTATTTCTGAGAAAAGGAAACACATTAAAGAGCAATACAAATCACAAGTTGAATTGGATTTTTTTTAAAAACATCCATGGAACATGCGTGCAAGCATTTAAATAGTAAATTGACAGAAATTCCTAATGTTGCCATGTACATTAACACACACACACACACCTATTTGTCTTTTGTTAAATATGGACCTAGCCAGGGCTATTGTGATGCTAAATGCTTCAGGCCTATCTTACTGTTTGGCATTAGATTTAGTACCCCGTCAGGTTCAAGGAAAGGAAATAATAGAAAGGAAATAATGCAACATATATTACTGTAGAAATTACAAAAAGTTACAAATAAGTAGGTCTATTGATCTCCGTTTGGCGAGTAAGATACTGCATTCAAGTGCCTGGCCCTTTTCGTAACTGTGTAGGCGATAAGTGACAACAAAGTTGTGTTGGCGAAAACCATCCCAACCACAATGCCATTCACATCCTCAACCAATTAAGCTGCGGCTACTATATAGCCTACTGATTGTGGAGACTGTAGCTATAGGGAGCTGAATGTGTTCAACACCGTCGATCAACACCGTCCTGATACAATGTCATGCGTTTCTTTATTTTTTTAGTTTTGAGTGATGACAGAAAGCCTGAAACAAATCCGAAGTGATCCTGTGTGGGCAGCTAAAGGATATCTAATGAAGGTAGACTAAATGTTTTTCTGACCAAACCTGCAGCTATAACCGAAGAAAGGTGAGTCACGTTTTGTTGTACAGCTGCAAAGATGAGTTTTGCTTCATATACATTTTATTAATAAAATGCACAACTTCCTTGCACTATAAGGAAGTGTGCGTGAGTGTGTATTTAACACTACAGTAACGCCAGTTTGTAGGGCTTTGTGATTGTGGATCTAAGGGCTTGAGTGAAAAACCAGGATTATTAATGCTCTCAATCTAATACCTAATAAAAAAGAGTTTCATTCATTGCCATCGTCGTCGCTGTTTCCCATTTGTCATTTCTGCCTCCATAATATACGTAGGCCTACGCTTGGGTCAGATGTTACTTACAGGTGTGCACATTCTCCCGTCAAGTTTTTTATAGCTCACAACCTTTGCGTGGGAAGTGGCGTACGCACGTTTCCAGCATCGTTTTGTGCACACGCCACGTTTATAAATAAGGCCCCAGGGCCTTTCATTTTTCTGCGGAAGGTCCACTATGATTTGCAATAACATTCTTGGCCACTTGATGTCAGTGTTTCCCTTTTGAGAACTAACTGATTAATGACCGCACAGAGTGGGAAAGGCTAACTGGCTATCTAGGATGCATCTATTTCCATTTGAAACGGGACAGCAAATGGCTTGTGTTTAACTTTTCCTTGTTGTTATTTAGTTGTTGTTGTTATAATGAGTGAATCTCATTTTACTTTATTTTCAGTAAAAGGCAGTACAAATATTGTTTACCATAACTGTCCATTAGTGGGGCACCACTCAGGTTACTAAGCTGATTTTAGGCTTAACTTCTGGTTAGGTATTCAGTCTAGTTAATCACCTTGAAGTTGCATCTATCAGATTAGAGAGTCAAGTATTTCAATATTCTACTTATGATGTTGAAATCCCAAACCTCTCAAAAGATCTTTGCCCACACAGGACAAACGTGTCTATCCCAACAATGTCCACCCACATGACTGAAAACTCAAAAAGAGTTTATAGGCCTATATAAAGGATTTTTGACTCTAAAAACATGTAATGCTTTCTAACTGACTATAAGAAGATGATATTTATGTAGGTCTAGTCTTACTTATCAAAGCACTTGGCAACTGCCAGAGGAGTACCAGAGGAGATTAAAATTAACAGAGTAAAATGGACACACAATAAGATAAATAACACTTTCAAATCAGAACTGAAGAATTATAAAACACAAATTATTGCACAATTTGCATGCAACCTCCTGAGAAGTGGATTTCATCTTTTTTCTTTTACAGACCATAGAATAGAGTTTTAACTCGATAACTAAATTTATTCTCCCCAGGGGGTCCAAATGACAAAATGGAGAGAATTAGATAGCC
Organism: Percopsis transmontana; assembly: GCA_025447815.1. Taxonomy (NCBI): domain Eukaryota; kingdom Metazoa; phylum Chordata; class Actinopteri; order Percopsiformes; family Percopsidae; genus Percopsis; species Percopsis transmontana. The sequence continues at coordinate 3,370 of JAOEHI010053702.1, read as the reverse complement.
CGTCTATGCAGGGACAATTGGGAGGGTGAGGGGATAACCTTTTTAATCTGTGTGGGCTCCTGTGCGCTGGGAGGGAAAATCTGAAAATCAATATTTTGTCTGGTTGGCAACGTGCCGTAATCGGACCAGAGCAACAGGTGTCTCGTTTCCTGCTGAAGCCCGCTGAGCGTTGTCGCACTGGAAAACATGTCACCATTTGGAGCGAGGAAAGAGAAGGCGGCATCCCATCACACAAACCCAGTTTATCGCAGTCAGATGGAGCATCATTATTTTTGAGAACATCAACAACATATTAACAGTACATATGAAGCCTAATGCTTTACGCTAACGATAATTTTTCAAAGTTCTGCGGCTTGCTCTTATTGCTTTCATTTGGCTATTATTACCAGGAGAAACAATGTCATAATGCTGTTTTCACAATGTGAAAACGATTAAATAACAGGTCATCATAAATAAATATTGTAGCATACAATGTGCATATCCGGTAGGTGTATGGGCAATACACCTACAGGAACCTCAAACATGACTCAAATGGACAAAGCAAAAGCATAAATATATTTAAAAAAAAATTGAATGATAAATAAACCTAGGTGTGTGTCTGGCGTGTGTGTGTGTGTGTGTCTCTTGTGTTCTGACTTTCATGTTTGTGAAATTGTGTGTGTGTGTGTGTGTGTGTGTGTGTGTGTGTGTGTGTGTGTGTTCGGGAGGCATGACTGTCCATCCTATAACCGGCACATGTGACTCACTTGACTCCAATCGTTTCCATCCGTTGGCATCTCAAAGCCAAAACATATAGTGACAGTAAGTGGACAGTAAGAGCCATTAAGGGCAGTATGTCAAGACCTTAACTTCAATTTAACGCTATAAAGTCTAGCTAAAGGACTTCTGATGGGATTGTCTGTATATTCTTTTAGTAGCTTGGAGGAATTGCTTGGAAGCATAACATGGTGATAATTACAAAGTGTCTGCATGAGTAGCTCTGTTTTGTAATGTTAATGACATGCAATGCCATGCCATGTAGGCCTATCTTACCAGCTACCGGTGTATTGGGTATAGGAGTAAGGACAAACGATAGGACCTTTAGACCTTCACAGTATCAGGGCAGGTGCGTAGCGTTTAAACGTGTGAAAAAAACTGCCTCTATTTTGTTGCCTCAAATAAAAAAAAGATTTATTTCAAAACAGAAGCTTTTTTTGGGTATAAGGGTATAAGTATAAGGGTATAATGGGTATAAGTGTAGCTGGCAGTCTGTGGGCTTTAGTTTACGAGTGGCACAAGGCCGGCGGTAGCGCTTAAGCAGACATAATGACAATTTCGTTGCGCCCAAGGTTTTTCTCTCACCTGGGTGCATATACTAATTTCCCGGCACGCCAGAACAATCGCCGAAATGGGCGTGGGGGCGCAGTAGAGGGTGTGTCAGTCAAAATCAGTTGGCGCAGTGCTAGTTTGGTGTCAAATACAACCAAATATTGTTCTAGCGTCTCTACCTGGTCAGACCACTACTATGAACCAATCAGATTGCTTGATTTGAGCTACCCGTTTTATAATGGCCTGTTTTGTGAATATTTTAATAATGTCCTTAACCTTTTAATCACAAAACAAAATGTATGCACGTGTATCATGGTGGTTTATTAGAGGTGCCATATGTGCGCAAAACAAGTCAGTCAACAACATCAGTTTTGACAGTTTCCTCCCAGGAGAAGCTTTTCTGCCGTTCTGGACTTTCTCCGTAGATTACGAAATTGGCAGTTCAACAAGACAGAGAGCGCGCTACTGTTAAAGGGAATTTACAACTGCACCGCTGTTGTGCATGCTTACCGCCACCTCCACATGTCCCGAAATTAGCAAAAAAGTATTGGCCACACCTTAGGTCGACTTGTGCCGTTCGCCTCCACTTGTGTCTTGACCAAAAGACTAGGGCCCTATGTCTCATCTCCCCGGTCATTATGGACAGGTCAAGAATGTGAAAATATTAATAGCCCAGGAATGACGAGACAAAGATTGGCCTAGCAGTGCCTCAGACAACTTGGTCAGCAGCCAATGGAGAGATTCAAATGTCCACTCCGTTCAGATAAGATAAAATGTTGGAAGGTGGGGAGCACACCTTTTTAAGAGACCTATTGGGCAAACCTTGACTTTTCTCTGACCCTTCATAGTCTATCATGAGATGTAAACATCTCATGATCCGTAATCCCTGTTTATGTAACTACTATGGTTCTAAAAGCCCATGGAACTGCTTCATGATGGAACCTTTCTACTATTTGTTATGCTACTGTAAGCTACTTAGGTACTTGAGGTTAACCGCTTGGGGCAATGGAGTGAGAGCCAACATGATTTTTTTTTTGTCAGATAGCCATGTGTAGTGTTGTTTTTTGTTTCCACCTTCCAACAATATCTTCACTGCAGTGATGATCCGCTGACCAACACGATGTGCGGGTGATGGTTTGAGACAGTGCAACAGGAGTTGCAACCCAACCCCAAGCCGCTGCAACTGCTGCAATAGCTGCAATAGCTGCCTAATGACGTATCAGAACCCCACTTAAGATATGGGTACTCGTGTATGATGGAAAAGGGTTGATTTCTCAGACATTTGCTATAGAAGCCTGCTTTGATGTAAGTTTAACTGTGTAAACTTTAGACTGCTGTTTAATTGTGAAATGACAAGCAGAGCTAAAGCTAACAGAGGTAGCAGTCATTTTGCTAAGGGCACGTTCACCATAGTGCTGATGTTAGCAATCTGATGCTGCAGCTTTGTTGTATGTTGTGAAATGTAATGGCTTTTCATACCATGACCACTTGTTTCACTTGAAATCAATGTTCAATAGACAATAGGTTTTGACAGTTGCCTGGACTCCAGATTCATGGAACGTTCACAAGCCAGGTTTTCGACCTAGCACTAGTGAAGTGTAGGAGGCCCTAACAGCCATGCCATTCCAGGAGCCCTTCGCTGCCACCATCCTGAATCTCCGACCAATCAACACATCGCAGAGGCCTGTAACAGATGGTCGCAGGGGTCATGGGGGGTTAGCCGGTATAAGGAGAGGGTCAGCTAAGGTTAGTCCGGGGCATAGGGGTGTCCTAGGATGTTGTGACATGGCCTGTCTGCCTGTCAGACAGGCCATGGAGGTGGATGGGTAGCAGGCGATCTCCAATCCCCCCCCCATGTCATTCCCCAGTTGTCATGTTGGGCTTACTCAGCAACCTCTCACACCTGCTTTGGAAACCTGCTTTTAAGGCCCAGATGGGAATGTACCAAAAACACAAGCCTCCATGAGGAGCTAATGAAGCGCTACTGTGTGTGTGTGTGTGTGTGTGTGTGTGTGTGTGCGTGCGTGCGTGTGTGTGTGTGTGTGTGTGTGTGTGTGTGTGT
>JAOEHI010053701.1:0-14885 GCA_025447815.1 Percopsis transmontana | reverse complement strand
ATATTATATTATATTAACACATAATCACTGCAAACTCTGGATGGGAATGAACCTGTCAGTGTGATCAAGTCCCTGTAATGTACTATCCAACTCCCTGTAAATGCCCGTTAGCCAACCTCTCCTCTCGTCGTGCCCCTAAAGATTGTTCTTTCATTCTAAGAAGATAAACCCCTGCCTTTAGCCCTTTTTATACAGAGATCCCGCAATAATACAGTTAAGAAGACCCGTAATTATGCCGCTTTCAATTACTGAACCGAGCAGAGGTGGCATATCGCCGTCCCAGAGTGTCCGTTTACATAGCAATCCAGCGTTAGACGGATTGCTACTCCGCTACATAATCAATATATTTATGAAGATTGTACTTTGAGACGGAATAACGTAAATGCCTAACAACCAAAAAAAGTTTTGTAAACGCCTCTCCCGTCTTATCTCGAGGTTTATAAGAACAAATACTTTTTATGAATATCTCAATGTCAGATAAAGATAAGCATCTCCCACACCACACGCCGTCTATAGCATTAAATGCTATAGATTCCGTTTATCCAGCCCAGACTACCAGTCTGGGCTGTATCACTGTGGCTGTAGTTGTGGTCCACTTTAGTTCCTCTCACAACAACTTTATTAATTGCTATTATCTCTTTTAGCATCCACTAGCCTATCCACTAGCCAAGACACGATTCCTGGATGATATCATTAATAACCCCCTCCCTCAAAATTCTGATTGGGTATTTCCCAGTGCAGTCAGCATCGTTGATTGGTTAGGTGCTAAATCTATCTAGACCGGTCTGAGGGAGGTTCGTCCTCCCTTACTGCAATTCACACTGATGTTAAAAGCCAGGACCCACGAGCCGTTGGGCTTAGGACCGTTTTTATAATGGACATGAATTGGAGGGCTGGAGAGGTCGGACCTCCGTACAGTAATTTGAACTGCGATAGGGAGTGTATTTTGACACGGGAGATGATTTTTGTGACTTTGAAGTGTTAAAATAGTATTATCAATATGTTAACAGATTATTCTGTTAAATTTACGTGTATTTAAGTACATTTTCTCTGAAATATTAGGGAGTATGGTTCTCCCTTTCCTCAATGGATGAGCCTCCACTGATATTCACACCCCCATTCAAAAGTTTTGAATCACTTGAAAAATTAAATATAGTAGAGTCATTGACACGGTTGGAAATAACAATTTCCACTTGAAATAACAATTTTGTGCTTCACACTTTACTTTCATCAAATAATCCTCCATTTGCTTGCAACTCTGTTCCATGTGAATTTCTTGTGCATACCCAAAGCATCTTGTGGCCCCTGGGACACCCTGAACCCCACATTGAGAGCCTCTGCTTTATTGACATAGCCAGATACAAGCCCAATTATCAATACCCTACACCGGTTAGAACTCAAGCCCCCCCTAAAACATTAATATATAAAATCTCTTTTTTGAGAGATCTGGCCAAGAAGCAGCACAAAACAAGGGTTTAAACCTAGAATAGACAATAGTTGTACATTCATCCAAGCCTCTGAGTCTGCCTAATAAGACAAAATAAACAGTTACATTTAGCATTCATAGTAATTACATCACCATAATCAAGTACAGGCCGGAAAGTTGCCTACACCAGGTATTTTCTAGCTCGAATGGATAAGTATGATTTGAATTTATAGAGAACGCCTAGCTTTATCCTGATCTTAGAAAAAAGATTGTTGAGTTTGAAAAGACAGTTTGTGATCAATGGTTATACCCAAATATTTATAACTGGAGACTAACTCAAAGTTAATTTCTTTCACAGGTGTAGACATTTGTGTTCTGGTTGACAGATTATTTTCAAACCAGTCTACTGCTTGTTTTAGACAGGCCACAGAAGTATTACTGTGTTACACCCTAAAACCAGATTAAAAGTAGGATAAAATACCATTACATTTCCTCACTATTGTGTGAAAAGAGTATCTACTTACATCTTTTAGTCACTGGATGGTACCCTAGAAAGCACATGCTTGTAGTCACAACAGGAAGGATTCTGTAAGGGCAGTAGGAACTTGGCAGCCTCAGTTATACGCTGCTGAAATTACTACATTCAGCAATTATTACATTCAGCAAACCCTGTTGTTTTCAGGTAGCCTCAATCAGACAGCATTTAGCCACCATTTATGAAAAGGAGGGAGACTGGAGGAATGCTGCCCAGGTTCTAGTTGGTATCCCCCTGGAAACAGGACAGAAGTAAGAAATATATATTTTAAATTATTCTAATGTAGTTGTAGTTATTGGTAATTTATACATATTGTTTTTTTCCTTTCCCATAGGCAGTACAATGTTGACTATAAATTGGATACATACCTGAAGATTGCTCGTCTGTATCTTGAGGATGATGACCCAGTGCAGGCAGAAGCCTACATCAACAGAGCCTCTTTGCTTCAGAACGAGTCCTCTAACGAACAGCTACAAATTCATTATAAGGTACAAAAAATAGTGATTTTATTGTTGCTGCTTAGGATTTGATACCGTTCACACCTGAGCTGATACCGGTACCTTTTTCGGTACTTTACTCTCTCTGTAATGACAAAAAATTTAAGTTCAGTTTAAAAAAATAAGTCCAAACCTGCATTTCACATCACAAATATTGCAGCGGGTGTTGTCTATGGGATTACAATAGTGCCAAAACGCTGATTGTAAATTGAGGTTTCTGCTCACAAGTTGAAGATTAGCTAATGTAATTTAATTTCGCAAGCTTGTGTCATGATGTGTAAGAAAAATGCAAATGGACGGTACCATTTCACCTTGGACTATCCCACGACATTCCGGCTGAGATAGTCTAGTGTTCGCAATTTACCAACTACACGTTTGCGAATCATCACTTACAACCACAAACCTCTCACGAGCACGGCATTCAAAACACAATTTTCTGGACTTTTGCCACTATTATAATCCCATAGTTGTCTGCGTCAAGTTTTGAAAAGTCTAACCACAACTTTCGGCTCGCCATTGCCCTGACTCTATTAAACATTGAACAAGCTGCAGGGGTGACGTAATCTGGCTCTCGTAGTCTCACTTTCTCTCTACTCTCTCACCAAAATGCACTCTCAGGTACCGAAATTTGGAACAAATTGATTTTACATGAATCGGTAGTACCGACGTAATTAGTAAAAGCTAAGCAGCTGGGTCAACTGCGCATGTGTGACATGCCGAAGCCCCAAACTACATCTAGCAAGGGATGTCCTGCTAAAGTTTAGCAGAACAGCCCTTGCTTAGTTTACATTCTATTCTTGAGTTAAGCAGCTAAACTCAAGAATAGAGTGTAAACTAAGCATATAAAAATTTCTTTCCAGCAAATCTCTTAATTACACAAATATTGTGCATGGGGAAACAGTTTGTGCCGAAAGTATTTCTATCTGACATTTTGACTGGTACGTTTTTAATTGATCTTTAAAAAAAAAATAAAACATTTTACAGGTGATGCGTTGCTTAAAAAATCCAGTGCAAGTTGATGATAAATTACTTACAAATTAGGGACAAAAGCCTTTCTCTAATCGAAGAAAGACCATGGAAGACCTCTATCACAGGGTTCGCTAGTGCCAATGAAAGGGCAAAACCACCAGGAATGGATATGCTGCTGCTTAATTATTATTATAGAAGCCACTATGAACGCCACTATCGTTAAGATGTATTGTTTGTGTTGTAAATGTAATGAATACAGTTAGATGAAGCAGATGCGCACACATTCATGCTCATGTACACACCTCGGTTATTGTGTGGTATGGTACCTGCCATTACTGTATATACAGCCACAATACACAAATATACAGCCACAATACACAGTGGCTGTATATTTTTATATTAACAAAGTTCATTATTTAAACAGTAAACATGCATTCTGTTTGGCTCCATTAACAGTTTTATGCTGTGTTCCTGCTCAGGTGTGCTATGCTAGAGTCCTTGACTTCAGGAGGAAATTTATTGAAGCTGCACAGCGTTACAATGAGTTGTCTTATAAGTCCATTGTCCATGAGACTGAACGTCTAGAGGCCCTGAAGCACGCTCTCAACTGCACTATACTGGCCTCTGCAGGTATGCGCCTCACTGCACCAACAATGCCATCAGTGTCACAATGATAATTTATGAATATATATTTTAACAAATATACTTGCTGTATTTATTATGAAAGCAAACCTGCCAACCTGTATGCATTTTGCGTAGCAGGTAAGCATTTTGACATCAAAATTCTAAAGTACGCAAAAAGCTCTAGTACGCTTTGTGAGTTTGACCGAGTGTCTAGCTTGCCGAGAAGAAGAGTTTTCGTATTCGTTTATATTGTTTCCCTTGCCTTCACCCACCTGTAAACCAAATATTCAAAAGCGGTGATGATTAAATGTGTAGGCTGTCATTTCAAGAGACGGTCACCCTTGAGACCATAGGTGACAGACATGCATTCCGGTATCCCTTTTCGACTCTGTGTGTTGTGGAAAGGTAAATGATGTCCAATTTAGGATTTTGTGACTATTGGGATATGAAAAAATGTGCATTTTATGTTAGGTATGAATTTTATATTAGTTTTTACTTTTCCGAAAAGGACTGAACCAGGTGTGATCCATAATATTTGTCTAAGCACATGTGCACATGAAAAAAGTAAGCATAGATCCCATGCAATAACAAAATTAGCAGCTAATTTAGCAAATCTGACAGTCAGTAAAGCTATGTCAGACTATGAGAGTGAGGAGACACAGAGCAGCAGCAGTAACCCGAACCCCAAAAAAGTTCCATCCTCAATACCAGGAGAAGGGTTCATGCAATCCACGCTACTATATTGTAGTTTGTGCAAGTATGATGATATTTGTCAGACTCAAAACAGCGCGCACACATGTGTGCAAGGGGAAACCCCATGTAGGAACCAGCTATGCGCGCAAGTTGAATCTCCTGTTTAACGCACGCGTCTGGTACTTACTGGTAAGTCTGGATAGGGTTGGCTGGTCTGTGAAAGGTTTGCAAAAGTCATAGATTTATTTTAATAAATATGTTAAATAGTGTTTAATTATATTGGTTTATGCTATTTTGGTTTTTAAACATTAACCTTACTTACTAGTGACATGTTTTTTTTTCTCTAAATATTTTTATATCCTTGATATATCTTATCCTTTCACTCTGTAACCCTATATCATACATTGTAAAAATAAGTATGTTATTGCCAGCAACTGCTGCTGTTCTTTGTATTGTTACTTTGCAGTTAAATTTGAATGAAGATTCTCCCCTTTTAGAAAAGCCATAGCTCTAACCATTAGCCTCATAAGGTGTCTGGTAAGCTACACATCCTGTTGGACTCTGAAAGGCAGTCTAGATCTCCATTTACAACCATTTGTAGTCAAAGTTATTAGGCGATTAGGACTATTAAATCCATCAGATATTATGATTTTTTTTTTAACACTAATGCTGGTAGTGGTTGTCAAAGTTATTACATGGCCATTGGCCTAAAATTATAGTTTTCAAGTAGATTTCTATCCCGTCATAACCTCGTTTCAGGAAAAACTACAATGGCAATGTAGTTTTTTCTGAAACGGGTTTGAATGGCCGGCAATTCAGAGCAGTGTGAAACAGAACATGGGGTTTGTCAGAATAGGATTCTCTCAAGAGGCTCCGTAACTGTTTCAGAGCCCATACTGCATTCTAGAGGTATCATTGTCTATATGTAAACCGGGTGCTTACTGTCCAGGTCAACAGCGTTCCCGCATGCTGGCCACTCTTTTTAAAGATGAGCGCTGTCAGCAGCTGGCCGCCTATGGTATCCTGGAGAAGATGTACCTAGACCGCATCATCAGAGGCAATCAGCTGCAGGAATTTGCTGCAATGCTGATGCCACATCAAAAGGCCACCACTGCAGACGGTCAGTACCTGCAGCAACACCCTTGTCTGGACTCCTGACACCAGCTGGTTCCCAATAGTACTACAAATAATACTATACATGTGTCAACCTAGAAAGCTCACAGCTCCATGGCAGAGAAATTGCGGCGCTAGAGGCCCCCCGTGTATTAATTCCCCGTTCTGCTGTTTTGATTTTGAATGCTGTGTATAAATTATGACCAATGTAGGTTTCTGAATGATTAATTATGTAATGCTGGGATTTAATGTTGGCTTACAATATAGGCCTATTAATGCTGCACTTACGGTACCACTTGTGAATGGTCTCTGTCTGTTTGTGCTCGCTTTTTCACTGCAGGAACTCAGGGCACTTCCAAGGTGGCATGAACGCCCCCCTTATCGGCCTGTTCAGCCTTTGTGTTTGCTCTTCAATTACGACCTAAATTCCAAGCACAAAATAATTATATACAGTACAGGCCAAAAGTTTGGACAACTTCTCATTCACATTGAATGGGAAGGTGTGTCCAAACTTTTGGCCTGTACTGTATTTCTCTAGTGGCAGCACGCCAGCACCAACATTAGAATGTTAAACCAGAGATTTTCCAGATATCGTTTGGATTACTTGATAAATGAATATAATGGCGCTTATTGTTGTCTTCCATTAATGTCGCGTTTAACCAATAAGCGCCAAACTCCATCCAGCAGTTTTTCAGGGCTGCTCAGAAGTACCTACCCCGGAGTAGGTACTTCTTTCGGCCCTGAAAACGTCCCCGAAATAGTGCCTACAGGGTTGGTTCCTGCTGTAGAAACCCACCGTTTGGTGCCTTCCCTTCTGAAATGGCCCGTAAGTTTCTAGCAGTGAAAAAGCACATTCTTAAAGAAGAAAAAGTGTTACTCAAACTGATTATTGACTATTATCCTATCAATTTTTTGTAGCATTAAATACTTTTAATTTGTAATTTAAAATTAGTCTCTAAACACTTGACTGTCTAATACCACTAAGGGCAACAGAAAAGGCTGTGATTTAAAAGCAAATAAATAAAAAAACTATTTACTAGAACACAAAGATTTATCAATCAATTTAAAGAAAGTATCTGAAACAGAAACCATTGAACTATTTGTATTGTATTTCAATATTTTTGTTGTAGCTTATGATCTGGCCTATATTATCTGCCAAAACATGTTGCCAACTGTGATAGCCATTTCAAAAACACATCACGATGTATACCCTACAATCAATTTTATCGTATAAAATAGAATCGTAAGTATAAACAGACTTATAAATAGTATAAACAGACTTACACACACACACGCTAGTTTTCAGGACAAATTAAACATTTCACAACGTGAAATAATATCAAAAAGCGAGATGTATCATTTTAGGCTGGGTTACCATAACTGATTTTTACAATCTTAACATTTAAAAAAAAAGGGGGTATCACATTACAAGACTATTTTGACTCCGATTATCAGGGTTAACGAAAAAATTGCCATTATACACTACACGACTGTCGCCAAAACACAATCTGTTGCTAGGAGACACGTTACGGTATTGAAAGTATGAATAAACATGGAGTCATCACAGCTCATGGCCGTCCTTGTCGGGGCTACAGTTTGCGCCGAGACTGAAACGAAAAGCTAAAAAAGAGAGTTTGGTTAAGGACGTGGTTGGGAAGACAATGGCCTGTATCAGAGGTCAGGTTAACCAAAAATGTTCCGTCATTGACTGAATGCTCTTAACAATGATCGAAAAGGCTGAACACTGAGGGCGATCGCGCAATCTACCATAATGTTAAGTAATTCACACCCTGAATGGCGGGTGTGAATTATATTATAATTTATATTTTGATTAATGCTATATTTATATTTTAAGTATTTTCCCATCAGTTTAATAATGTAATTTCATCGCTACTCTCTCCCTCAGTTGCGCTGCTTCCACTAGTGAAGCTCATAAATTAGAGCTGTTATCCAATCACATTTTCCACTTGTACTGTCTTCCGGTAAAAATCTACCCAGGGTGGGGGTCGTCAGAATTTCGAGTGAATCCCCTCGGCTGTTGAAGCAAATAAAGACGACAATGTGATATTCTTTAACTATTTAGATTTCGAGTTTGCCATGTTAAGCATATTCTTTGACGAGCCTGAGCCTTCTAGCTTGCCTAGACGCCCACGCCACTTTTCGTGACACACACGGAACATCTTAAGACAACCTTTTTAAGTGGAAATAATATAATCCGATAAGACTCCAAACACTACTGGTTACTTTGCACCACCTGGTGTATTAATCAAGCATTGTAGTGAATGAACCGGACCACATTGCGTTTTAATGCATTTTCTGCTGCGACGCGACTCAAACCGCAGGAATTCCAGGTTTTTGTATAGTATTCACTGGAATTCCACAACCTAAAAAAACTGCTGTAAATTACTGATTTGAGTTAGTTTGAGTCTTTCTGTGTGGAATTCCTTGTGATTGAAATGAATGAACCAGTGCATGTCCCTCGCATTCCTCTTTACTCCTCCCCTACATCTGTGTGCACAGTTGTGACAAAACAGTGAGTTGTGGCAGAAATTTAGTTTTCTGTGAGTTGTGATGTGTATGTTTTTACATTTCCTCCATTGTAATTTGGCTGTTCCATCTGTCAGGGTCCAGCATCCTTGACAGAGCTGTGATTGAGCACAATCTTCTCTCTGCTAGTAAACTGTACAACAACATCACGTTTGAAGAACTTGGGGCACTGCTGGAAATCCCCCCCGCTAAGGTAAAACTTTGTCACCTTTTAGTCACTATAAAATGAGTTACACATATTGACACAGAATATTGGTGACCTTATGTAGAAATTTTAATATAATTTAAATATAATTTTCTGAATTGTATTATCTTATTTTTCATTGAATGTGCATCAAGTTTGAAACATCCCCTACATGTTAGGTTTGAGCATGTAGTAAATTGTTATCCATGTCCTTATTTCGGCATGAGAGTAAATTTAAATTAGGCAGGGATTAAATGAATTCCCTTAAATAAATGAATTACCAGTGTCATTGAATCTTTCGGTCCCGCCACAGAGTTAAAGAATGATAAAAGTAATAAAGTGGAGAGGTTAATGGACTGTTAATGGTTTGTGTTGTCACCAGGCGGAGAAGATTGCCTCTCAGATGATTACAGAGGGACGCATGAATGGCTTCATTGACCAAATAGATGGTATTGTGCATTTTGAGAGTAAGTAGCAGAGATAACAATAATGTTTTGCTTTGTCTGAGCAGACACCTGGGAGCATTAGACCTCAAGGCACTGACAATCAGTGACGGCTAGTTTATTTCTTATTCCAGAGGGGCTCTGCCTCTTCCTTTTAACAAGATGTTGTTAATATTATATTAAATAGAGAGTAATTTAACCTTCATTCTGAAAACATGTTGGTTTTGTTTCTTCCAGCACGGGAACCTCTTCCTACGTGGGACAAGCAGATCCAGTCCCTGTGTTTCCAGGTGAACAACTTACTTGAGAAGATCCGTCAGGTGGCTCCTGATTGGGCAGCGCAGGCTTTGGAAGCCCAGATGACTCAGTAACATCTCCTCACATCTGAACTCGGCCATTAAACACACAAGGCAAATTCATTGGTGTCACCATTTTTCTCTAAAGCAAAGCTTATTAAAGCAGGTGACCCCCAAAAAGGATTTCCTGTAACCTATACTTCTATTAGTAGCATTATAATGCATACAAATACACAGTATAAACAAACCACAATCGGCATTGACAATGTATGTATTGTAATAAAGAAGATTATTTCAAAATGTTGAAGTCATCCTCACAAGCCCCCTAAAACATCTTAAGTCCTTTCCGGGGACCCGACCCACAGTTTGAGAACCACTGCTTCTGCATTTTTTTATTTTAGTGTTATAAAAGTCTATACCTGCCCAGACTCAACCATTAATGCTACTTATCCTATAACCGGACCTGTCAGATATAAATCACTGCTAATATTATTAATATTATTTAGCATCTTTGCTCATGATAGCTCTGTTTAAAAAGGCTGTATACATTGTGTGTACAGTTAAGCGTGTTTTATGTGTAATTCCTTGTACTCAAGACATCAATTTTCCAGATTTCTTTAATTGGTATATTTCATATTTTGTGTTGTAATGCCCTCTTGCTTTAATTACCATGTTAATTCAACTACAGCTGATTGCTTGTAAATCTGAACATGTTCTGTGTTGGAATATTCAGACCCATATACCAACTCCTGCTACCAAATGCTGTCTGGTTTGTCTGGTTTTATTCCTGGAATACTTGAATTAACATTCCATTCTTTTAATGATACAGTAAGGTGAACGAAATGAAAACTCTCCGTCCTTTGTAGTTAATTTGGGTTTTAGACTCGGGCACAACTTCCGATCAGATTGAATCTTCAGGTAAGTGAGTCAGAGTTTCTTTGATATAGTTTATTGTAGTCAGAAAATCCAGGTCATTGACATGATTCACCCGTCAAGGGACTTCATGCTTCCACACCCTGGCTCAAAGGCAAATGTTTATTGGTAAAAGTATTGAGAAATGTACTTGTACTTACTCAACGTCTTGCTTGAATTTATGGACTTATTTCTCAAATATTTATATATAATCATTACAAATTACTGTAGTAAGACCCTGTTCATCTCTTAAGCACACTAAGGACTTCAGTTCAAATATTAAGAATGAACATACTTGAAAGACAACTATTAATAGTAGAAAAGTTGGACAAAATGTTTGGACACTTCAGTAAACTGCATCAGTAAGAACACTCATCTACATTGCCCATTTTACATTTTGGATTACCCTGACAGAAATTTGCAAAAATTGTTTAGTTTTAATTTTTACCCAAGGATGGACAGGTTTTGATTATATTAGCAGCTATACAAGAAAATAAAATTTAAAGATAGTATATTCTTTTTAAACAGAAAAATATTTGAAAAACCCAGTTTAAGTATTAATGACAAAATGCACACATTTTTGAATAAAATAGTTTGAAAGAAACTTTATAATAGCAATGTAATTAAATTATGGTTAAACAGGTATACTGTCCTCTTAAGTAGGCTACTGATATAATTGTGAAGTGACCAAATGAAACATATTAATTGAATTACAAGTTTATTTAGTTGATAGAAAAGGTTATGAGGGAAGTAATTTTGTAAAAGATGTATTGATTGATTGTGTCTTATGTTATATGTAATACCTCTAAATATCTAATTTAATTGGGGGAAAGTCTGAAACCATGTAAGATTATTTAACAGCAATTTCAGTGGTGGAAATGTCGGGCAGCCTTGGCTGCACCTGTAACACAAAAAACAGGATCATATTAAACATGGACTTTGATATGAAGCACAAAAGGTTGTGTTACAATTGGTTTTATGGTTTTATGTTTTACATGGTCGTAAATATTACAGCGTTTGTATATTTAAGCGGTTTAAAGAAACATACCCAAATCAGAAAATGCCTTGTTCTTTTCTGCGATCAATGTCTCTCTTAAGTTGGCATGTGGCACAGACAAGGCAACACGTGTAGGCCATGAAATCGCCACACAAGGAACCCTGGGGAAAAGAAACGATCCAATATGGATTCATTTTAAAATGCTAGTTTGTTTAATGTCTCTTAGGCAACATGGGTAATGTCGAATGCCTTTACATTTATGTAGATAAAGCCGTTAAAGTGTCAATTATTATTGCAGAGTTTAACATTACACATACAACAATAGGCCTATATAATTTATAGGCTACTTTACACTGCACATTTCTGTTTGTAATGTTAATTTCCTTCTGAAATTGCACATGAAAATAAATGTTTTCATCATATCCATGTATGATGAAAAAACAGGAAGTGTGTTTGCATGTGAACCAAAGAAAGGAGGAACAATGTCCTTTTAAATAACAGCCTAAGCACTCACATTTCTCACTCACATTAAGTTAGAGTAAGTTATTGTTAGTCTATTTTGTTCTTTTCTGTTTTTCTTCTGTAATATAGTTAGGTGACGTTCATAAAACTCCTACTATTGATTTTATCTACGTAACTAGATTTGATAACTTCTAACCACGCACATCCATAGCCTACATACAGTTACACACATGGCCGACTGGTTATGTTTTAAAACGGGGGAGCAAACAAAAGATACATAGCCTAATTGGCGGGGGATTCGTTAGAGGGCACTATGAAAACGTAGCTACCGTGTAGGCCTATATAATAGGGTGAAAAAAACGTTAGAAATATACTAGCAGTTTGAATTAAACTGAAGCTCCCTGCGCTCTCATTAGCCAATTACAAACTCCCTTTAAGAAATATGACATCTATACGCTTAGGCCTATTAACAATTATTTAGGCTATGTCTGTAAAAACACATGAGCTAACTCTTAGTCTTGTCAATTTGGCATCAATATAATCCATTAATGCAAAGTATGTACGCAAATACAGTTCTTTATTGATTATAATCAATAAAGAAACTATTTGCGTACAAACTTTGCGTTTTGTTGCCTTAACTCATTAATGTTAACTTACAAGCCTATGTTCGCTGCGCTAGCTATAGAAGAAAGAATGAGAGGCTAACAGTTTCAGAAATTAATATTTCTCACTACAATAAGTTCTGGTTGGTAGATCAGATACATGTCGAATTATACACCGACTCATAACACTGTTAATTCGCCATCTATTGTGTGTGGAGGGGACGGCATTTGAGGAGTTTTTTCCAGCCTGGCCAATACCAAAGTAACTACCCGGTTTGCTGCTCATCTATGTCAGACTCTTGGATTCATGCACGCTCTAGCAAACGATCAGCGGACCAACATAAAAGGTGGTATTTTTTTTATTTCTTGTTTTTGTAAGTCGCTGAAAATAGTAGCCTAAAGCTGAACATTGATATAGGCTGCTTGGATATATTCATATTAGATATTATCCGGGGACTGTAGCCTATTATAAGTTTATTTTTTCAAAAGACAAAACATAGGGTAGCAAAACCATAACTTTGTTCCCCCTAATTGAATAATGGGGGTGCATTTGCTCCACTTCCTCCATTGCTCAGGCCCTATGTTTACAAATGTAAATTGTTGTAAAGTTAGTGTGATAGCTGTAGCCTACTTCTGTAGTTGTGTTACGCTAGCCTACTAAATATTCTGGCAGTTCTATGAACCCAGCCAGTGTAGACTTACATTGATATTGTATCTGGTCCTGTAGACACTCCGTATAGGCATTTGTAGACCACAAAGACAGCACTCATCCATGTCACTGGCAATGGAACAGCCAAGGCACGGGAAACACCACAGCCCATAGCACACTGAAACACAATTTATAAACACATGCATGGGCTCCTCCTGGTTATGTTTTAAAATGGGGGAGCAAACTTGTAACGATACATAATTTGTGATGTGGGGGTTTAAAAATTTAAACCAAACTTCCAGCATTTCTATGGCACCTCTTAACCTCTTAGATTAAGAAAAGAAAGAGCCACCTAGATTACTTAGATTGAGGGCTCTATGAAAACCAAGAATGCATCAAGAACATTATAGGCCTATTGGGTGACAAAACGTTAAAAATATACATATTAGCAGTTTGAATAAAACTGAAGCTCTCTGTGCTCAGGGGAAAATATTAGCCTATGCCAAACTCCCTTTAGGAAATATGACATAGGCCTATTAACTACAATTTGTCTGTAAAAACACATAACTCTAGAAACAAGATAAAATGCGTCATGTGTCGACAGTCTTCTTGCAATTCGGGATCAATATAATCCATAAATGCAAAGTATAGCCTAATCCATAAAGATAAACTGCACACAAACTTTGCATTTTGTCACCTCAACACACTAATGTTACCAGCCAACCATTACAGAAATCACTAAAATAAGTGCTGGTTGGTGGATCAGATACACGCTAAATCCATAGACTGTATAAATAAATGTTGAGAGTGCGCAAATTATAACTCGAACCCTGGCTGAAAATAGTAAAGTTGATCATTGCTGCTTAAATATAATCACCGGATTGTGGGGACTGTCTGATAAGTTTATTTTTTCAAAAGACAAAAAAGTGGGTTAGCAAAACCATAACTTTGCTCCCCCTCATTGAATAATGGGGGTGCATTTGCTCCACTTCATCCATTGCTCAGGTGCCTATAGAACGCATGTAGCTTATACAGTATGTGTATACATAACAGTTTATGACTAATACTAATAAAACAAACAGGTTGTATACATGAGGGGATGCTTACTTGTTCCACAGTCACTACAGACATCACACAGACCAGTCTGGAAGTCAGACGGGGCATACGCGCGTGGTTGGTTAGTCACAGCCATGATCAGTTCAGCTCTACACAGCAACAGAGACAATAAGACAATAAGAGAAAACACCTTTACAACATCAAAATCTTTTTTTAGTATGATTTAGTTAAGAAGTGTGTTATAAGGGTTGATCTTACCAGTGTGTTGAAGAGAAGTTGAAAAGTGACGGATGACTCCAGGCTAAAGGTTTATTGTCCTTCCTTATATCATAACCTTTGCTCTGAGCATTTATTACCGGATATATTTGTTGTATAACTCTGAAAGGCAGTTTTGAGCCACACCTACAGTAAACTCACGCTATAGGTATAGTAGAAACATTCACACACTATACGATAATAAACTATGATGCGGTGCTATTGGTGCCTAAAAATAAGATCTAGGTATGTCTCCAGATAAACTAACTAATTTGCAATATTAACCATGGTAAGTATCAGCGCCCTCCCCCTTTTTGGATTTTGGATCTCTCCAGTGAAACAGTTGCGTGGTGGACGTGACTATGACCGGCCATGGGAAACTGCCAGATTCTCCGGATGGCCAGTCCGACTATGGTTGTTGCCGTAATGCTCAACCCGCTGACTAAAACAGAACTAAAACTGAAACTATTCCAGCACAGCAAATTAGAAATGTGAAACACTAACAGTGTAAATGTGAACACTTTTCAATATGGTGTTATAAATTCTGGATATTATGCTTGCATCTATTTAGCAAATATTACTCAATAAAGCTGTTTAACAATAGTACATATTTTAATAACCTTTA
>JAOEHI010053700.1:0-14886 GCA_025447815.1 Percopsis transmontana | reverse complement strand
TGTAACAATACTTTTTTCCCTTGAAAAGGGTTTAACAAGGTGGTATTTATTTGTTTGGGGTTTTTTTTTCAAAATCCCCCCCCCCCCCCCCCCCCGGCGCTCATAGGCTTTAAAACAATGCCTTTCAACGTTGAAACTTTATCCTCTCAATCGCACAAAAGCTTCCTGTGATTGGGTATTCTTTCGGGACAGAAGCGGCAAAACTGTGGTACCTTGTGAAAACGTATACAAACGATTTGTTGTATCCATTTACATTCTTATGAAGACATTTGCAGCATATTCTATTATCTAGTAATGGATATGGATTTTAACCAATATGTCGACGTCAACCCACATTAACATACAGTATGTTAATGTGTTGTTTTTTTTACAACCAATAATCGTCTTCGGTGACGCCAGCACTGCTTATTACTGCTGTAAAACACATCCACACCTAGGTAAGAGAGCTAGAACAGATCTCTCAGCAGACGCTTTCTTTGAGCTGTGACTGTGCATGAATGCATACATACACCCCCCAGCTCACATAAAGTGATGTAGAAATTCGAAGAAGCTTGATGCCAATGGGCCGGGGCGAGTTGGGTATTAGGGTCAATTGTTTTGAGCATGACAAAAGCTGGGCGATGCAAATCTCTCAAGTCTCTCATAATCTCCTGTTAATAATCGTCTTATTTTTTCCTGAGTTCTGTTGTCTCTACATTTTCGATTTTTAAAGCACCGTAGCTTGGTTTATCTTAATATTCTGTAAGCTTTTGTATCTTGGGTTTCTTCAAAGTAATAATTTCTTTCATAAATTGAGTCATAATCATGTATGTGACAGCAATAACTCTCCCAATGATGGAAACTAGCTAAAAATACCAATACTCGCATGATAGGGCTTTAATTTTGCGAATGTAAAACTAAAACTTGATTTAAAATAGAATTATGATGATAACAAAATATAATGATAATTAGTTTAAATATGCACTATTGAATCATGTTTATAACTTGGTATTGTCCGCTGCAAATAAATGTTAATATTATACTAATTGCCACATTTTGTGAGTATTGTGTGTGTGTGTTTGTGTGGGTGGACTTCTATCTTACCTTTAGAGATTTCAGAAATAACAGCTTGTGCTTGACAAGCAATAGCACAAGCTTCAGACAAAGCTTACTGCTGCTTTGAAGACTGCCGGGCCTTACCAGTGCTCCATCTCTCTACAACACCAAAACAAGCCACCAGTAATTGGGCGGGAGTGTTGGCTTTCAAAGTATAGCATCACTGCCCACTTTCAACAATAGAAGGCAAAAAAATGAAGTTAACCTTCGAAGACAACTGTACTTTTGGCTGTTTTATGGCCGGATGAAGCTTCGCCTTGCATACAGAAACCACTTGGTTGCTCTGATAATTGATCTAATGTGATTAAATAGTTGTACCTGCTGTCAGGGGGTTGATAAATGGCTTTAGTTCAAAAAGAGTTTTCATGGGTCATGATGCAAAATTGTTTAAGGTGGCCTATGTTTTCTCTTGCAATAACCAGCTTTGCTAGAAAGCTGGTACTCCGCGTGGTAATATTTCTAAATCCATCTTTATAGCTTAACCAGAATTTTCTTGGAAAAGGGATACAAATACACTTTGTCCCCGGGAGCCTAATTGAAGCATGCATTTAAAAATGGCTGCTTGCCTGATCGCATGACCGGATTCCCCAGGTATTTGTCTTCTCGTTGAAGACGCTGAATAAACCACCGTCTGGGTACAGCGCTTAAAACGGTCTCGCAAGAGGTGTCTAGTGGATGGAGAAAATTGGTGGGCTATGAGGGGAAATGGGTTAATTACGAATGTCTCTAAACACCCCAGAGAAAAGCACGATTTAGCATGGTTAAACCAGCACACGGAAAGCATGTCTTCCACAGGGTGCTGTTCTATAACTAACGTAATGTGACATAGTAACCTATCTCGAGAGCCCAGGCTGCGCTTTTCTTTGAAGCTTGGTTGGAATTCAGAGGCTCCAGTCTTCCTCTGACCTGGAAAAGAAACCACAGTCATACCTGAACTGATGAGTCAGACTGCGTAGCTTTTAGTTGTGTCTGGTCCGTAAATGGAAACGTCTGAAGATAAGCAACCACTGCAGTGCCATTCAAACGCTCCCGGTGATAAGGCTTGTTAGGTTTCCATGACAATCATTTGTACACGAGGACAGATTACTGAGGTGCTTGTCACCCACCCTGCTCAGTTTTATAGGTCAAGCAGCAGTCTTTTAAACACCTTAAGGGAAAAGGGGGATTGGGAGTTTAGGCGATGCCGGTTTAAGTCAGATGGAGCCATCATCTGTCAGGGCTTATTGTCGGACTCCTTTCAGCTGTCGAGGCGGAATCGCACAGGAAGTGTCGCTCGCTGCTACAGGAGGCCAAGTGAAGCGATGCAACAAGCCACTGTTGTTCAGGAGGTCTTTTGGAGCCTTTGACCCACAGTATTTCAGGACATGCGAATACGATTTATGTGTTTAATCAGTGTCCCCAAAGCAAAGAGAGGCGAGGAGGAATTAATCTATTAATTAATTTCTCTTTAAAATATGATGGCCCAGTAGGAAACATCATTAAGATGTAGGGTCAAAGCATTAAAACTGGAATCTGGCTAGGATCTGGCTTGGACAGGTGTAAAACTACCTACATGTATTTATTTTAGTAGAGTGAATATTGCTCCTCTCTCCTTCACACAGCTGCTACAGGTCCGTGGTTCGCCCGCGGAAACTCATTTTACACACACAATCACTCTAGTGCTTTGAATAAAAAAGTGTAATGATGAACAAAGGCTCCTCAGATCTAAATTCAACACAAACAATGAATTCCCCCAGAGTGTAGACTAAAGGAGTAAGACCTGAAACTGTATGCTCTTCTTTTGTGACGTGTAGTTTTTTTATTTATTGTTTTAGATTTAGTCATAGTTCAATCTCATTTAAGAGCAGCTCATTTAGCATATATTGTTTGAGAAGGAGAACGCGGGCACTTGCATGCATGGCTTGTGTGCGGTGGGCTCACAGTAACTCCACTCTGCCCCCTCTGGCCATTAAATGCACACCACCCATTGATTGCTTCTCAAATGGTAACGTAGCAATGGTAATAGTGGCATATAATCAGATAAAACAAACTCTGTAGGTTTGTGCTGCGCGTTTAATGTATTCTAGTTATACATACAAGTGGTTTGTCCAGTACATAAAAATAAACTTGCTTTAAAAATGAAAAAAGAAAAAGAAACGGAGGGCTCATAGATTTTTTTTTTCAGAAGTCTGTCAGGTGGTGAGAGGGTGTGATGTCTGCTGTCGGAAATATACTGTTCCTTTGCATGGCCTTTGTTCACTTGAGATTTATTTTAATGTAAAAATGGTTTGCTCCTAGTGTGCCTGATATTATGAAAAGACTTGCTACCGAGTGCCTCCTGTACCTAATTACAGCAGTATGTGGCTGCTTATTTTGGTGTTGAGGCGCTTTCCCAGACAGGAACTGTACACAGCTTCATATCTTAGGTTATCTGTGAGTACACCAAGACTGATGTGTGATAACCTGAACAATCCCAGGACAAAGACAACCATGCAGAGCCAGGAACTGACACCTGATAATCTTTGATGCTGAGCTTTGATGCTCATTGAATTTACATGTTTTCCTCCTGTTTGAATTTGAAATCCAGTGTCTCTAATTACGTTGCCATTGATCAGTTCTTTTGTTTTATGTTCTGTTTTATGGTACAGTATATAAGAACATAAAACAATTGGATCTTTGAAAACTAGCTTCCCCCGATAACTTATCAGCGCAGAGTTTCTTTTTTCTCTTCTTTCTTTTTTTCTTTTTTAAATAAGTTGTACAAGATCTCTGATCTGCAAGTCTTTTGATGTTGAGCAGTTAAAATTGTTAGTCTACTTTAACTACCACTGATTTAGTTGTAGTTAAAGTAGACTAACAATTTAAACCATATTTAATTAAATGTGTTTTTCCAAAAATGTTCAATATAAGCACACACAACCACTAAACAGCCTCTCTACAATTTCACCCTCATTGAAAATGTCAAGTTCTAATTTGAAACGCCCTCATGCCCTTTGCCCTTTTGTCCAAAGCAAGGCTACCAAAAAAACACCAATGCGTGTCAATTTGTAATGGCAAGTGGAAATATTGAGCCTCAGTCAGACTCTGAAGAGGAGCAAACTGGTCAAAGGCCCTTTTTGATCCGGTTAAATTAAACTCTGGTTCGTTTTCCCCTCTGATGCTATTCGTTTGGACAGATGTGAAAACAGTAATCGCACTCGGGGTTTTGACCAAAACAACCGTACAACAAATAGTACATGCCTCTAAATCACATTTTAGCAGAAGTAAGGAAAAATCACCCATTTTAGTGGAAAAAGGCCCAGTGTGAAATACTAGACGAAAACAAGTTTATATTGTGTGTAGGGGAACTTTAAAGACACTAATTAAAATGATCTTTAGTTGCAATTAGCTGGTCAGTTAGCTGACGCTTTGTAACCAAAGCAACCCACAGTTGGTACAGTTACAAATATTAAGGAGCAGGTAGGGGTTAGGCATCTTGCTCAAGGATGCTTACAGGTAGGCCCACTCTGGGGCTCGAACCCACGACCCTCCGGCTTGGAGTCCCAACACCCAGACCACTGGACTATCCTACCCCCTACTGGCTGGGAGTCCAACACCCAGACCACTAGACTATCCTGCCCCCTACTGGCTGGGAGTCCAACACCCAGACCACTAGACTATCCTGCCCCCATATGTATCACACTATTGAATTGAAAACATGCTGAGGGGTATTATCAATGTAAAATGCTATGCAAAATTCCTGCAAAATGTCCTCCCTGAGCGCATATGCGGGGGGACAGCGAGAGCATTTAGAACCTGAGGGTACCAACATTGGAAAAAAAATGATCCAAATTTAAACGAGGAACGAGGCTCATACACTGATTTAATAATGAATAATTATGGCAAATCGCGGTTCTAGTTTTAACAGAGTCTGAATGCTCCTCCTTGATGCACGCCAAAACACACAAACAGCTGGGCTGGACATTTGGGGCTCTGCAGGGAGCAAAATGCGATCGAGGAGCGTAGCTTTTGCCAAATAGCTTGAAAATAACCATTGAATTCCACACATTGTTTGGGACTTTCCGCCACAACTGACAGACCCAACCTAGGCAACATCGCTTTGTGGTCTGTTGCCTCGTTTTGGCTTGCTGCAGACGTGGAACACGCTGATACAAGGGTATGTGGGTTCTTGAGGGGTAGATAAACCTTAGGTAGCTACTCATAGCTCTTCAACAGGCAATCTAGGGCCATCTGTTCTCTGAATCTGATTAATGTATAACTATCTACATTGCTCACATAATAGCTGGGGCCTTATGGTGCAGGCATGCCTTTGCCGTCATTTCACCAAGCTAATATGATAAATAACCACGTATTCTTTCCCCCTGCCAAACTTTGAACAGGGAAAAAAGTATTTAACAACCATTGCCGTTTGTCACCAGAAACTGTTGACTGCTGTTTGCAATTAGTAGTGCCTGGAGTTGCGTGGATGTCAAGCCCGCCACTAAAGTGCAGTTCATATTTCACTCACGACAGTGGTGGCTGTGTGAGAAACACGGTCAATATCATATTTGTATTCACATTGTTCAGAGTGATCTATGACTTAGAGGGTTCTCTATGTTCAGCTCGGGGGTGAAATAAAAATGTGTGTAATTCGGGTATGTCACTGGCAGTTGGAGTTTTGACTTTGCGGCGTCTCTTCATAAGTGTGCAAATTTGGCCGCGTTGTTTATGCCTCAGCACACCGCGTCGTCAATTTGCCACCTCAGACTAGACGAGGAGGGGAAAGGAATAAGACACTAGCAGAGACAGTGATTTGCTACTGTTAAAATTTCAATTTTCCACCCCAGAGGAGAGTTGTTTCACTTGAAAGAGAATGGAAATGCTGTATAGGAGGAAACCCTTCATGAGTGGGTTCTTAAAAAAAAAAAGTTTTATTAAAATTCCGAATAATGCCTCTTAAATTTCAGTTGAAAAATAATGAATGGCATACAGTTTTTGTTAATCCTCATTATTTTCAAACACTAGTTAAATAAATAAATGGATTGAATAATCCAATTGTAGGACCAGTTTCTGTGCCAGACACCAACTGGAAAAACAATTGGAGGGGAAAGGGGGGGAAACTTTGCAACCTGATTGGTGGTTAAGGTAGGGGTTAATTTGAGGGCTAACCTAATTGGTGGTTAAGGTAGGGGTTAATTTGAGGGCTAACCTGATTGGTGGTTAAGGTAGGGGTTAAGTTGAGGGCTAACCTAATTGGTGGTTAAGGTAGGGGTTAAGTTGAGGGCTAACCTGATTGGTGGTTAAGGTAAAGGTTAAAATGAGGCTTAAGCTGATTGGTGGTTAAGGTAGGGGTTAAGATTAGGTTTAAGATGATTGGTGGTTATGGTAGGGGTTAAATTGAGGCTTAAGCTGATTGGTGGTCAAGGTAGGGGTTAAGATGAGGCTTAAGATGATTGGTGGTTAAGGTAGGGGTTGAGTTGATTGGTAGTTAAGGTAGGGGTTAAATTGAGTCTTAAGATGATTGGTGGTAAAGGTTAAGATGAGGCTTAAACTGATTGGTGGTTAAGGTAGGGGTTAAGATTAGGTTTAAGATGATTGGTGGATAAGGTAGGGGTTAAGATTAGGTTTAAGATGATTGGTGGTTATGGTAGGGGTTAAATTGAGGCTTAAGCCGATTGGTGGTTAAGGTAGGGGTTAAGATGAGGCTTAAGCTGATTGGTGGTTAAGGTAGGGTTTGAGTTGATTGGTGGTTAAGGTAGGGATTAAATTGAGGTTTAAGATGATTGGTGGTTAAGGTAGGGGTTGAGTTGATTGGTGGTTAAGGTAGGGGTTAAGATGAGTCTTAAGCTGATTGGTGGTTAAGGTAGGGGTTGAGTTGATTGGTGGTTAAGGTAGGGGTTAAATTGAGGCTTAAACTGATTGGTGGTTAAGGTAGGGGTTAAGTTGAGGCTTAAGCTGATTGGTGGTTAAGGTAGGGGTTAAGTTGAGGGCTGGGGTTATGACATGGAGCGTGGAGGTCACATGTTTCCGGTCTAGAGTGGAGCTCCAGTCTGCAGCCAGACTGGAGCTCCACTTTTCTAGCATGAAGCATGTTATTGTTTTACATATTGCTGGCTCCACCCACCCTATTCTGACGCAGGGGCTGGAATAGCTCCCTCCTACCTACAGAGTATGTTCAGCTGGGTTCCGGGTCTGGGTGGCGAGCACCGCACCGTATCTGAATCTGCTGTTAACGTCTGCAGTATTATTCCTAGGCTTGGCCTCATGGCTTTGCACTCCTGGAAGATAATCTGTTGCCCTGAAGGGATGCACCCGATTGGCAGCGAGAGTCAGCCGTCCTGCGGCTTTCAAATGCTGCTGCTCCGCTTTTATCAAGCGTCCCGATGCTGGCCAAGGAGTGCACTCCCCGCGACGCCGCCCGCCTGCGGGGAAGACAGTGGTCATGACGAATGCACGACCTCCCGCTGTTTTCTCTTTACTCAAAATGGGGACTTTTCTTTAGTTTTTTCCCCCCCATTTCCTTAAGGCAAGGTAATATCTTACAGTCCACCAGCATCCAATGTTTTTTGTTTGTTAGCTCTCAGAAAACAAAGCCTGAGCAAATCCTTGTGAAGTTATGAACTCCCACGTGCTATTAATAAACCAAAAATAAGATTGTTGTTGTTATTTGTCTTCAGGCACCAATGTTGCACTAAGTTAAAAAAGACCATTGGTGGGAAGTCTGTTGGGAACCATCTAGGTATAGAGAGAGGTAGAGTACCCCCCCCCCCCCATCTCACGCCCACACACTACACGCTTAAAGGGAATTTAATAGTTAAAATCAACAAGGGGTCATGGTTTTAACCTGGATTCACTGGGCTGGTGTATTCTGAACAGTGAGGGAGGAGAGATTCTGAATGTTTTGAACGCCCATCAAGGTTCCCAACAAAGGGACATTATTACTATTATCATCCAGCTCAATGTAGCCATGTCCAATATAAAATGACATCTGTATAGGAATGCAGTAGAGATGCCATCTCTGGGAAGGCCCGTTACATATTTATGAGCGTTCTCTGTTTCATATTCCCATTTCCCATGTCGGAGCAAAGTTTTACAAGCGCTGCTCATGCCTTGACAAATTACAGTGCTGCCGTCCTATCGGGTATTAGAAGACGGCGGCACGGTTGTCTTGAAAAACACAAAAGAGAATACGAAGTCGACGCGTCTCCTCACTTTGGCCAAGTTTGTCAGTTGGCTCAGCACCAGGCGAGTGGAGGGACGCCGGAAAAGAATCGGGACCGACGCATCTGTCACAGCCAAATAACATGGCGTCAAAAACAGCTGCACACCCACTAAACGGGACTTCGCTTTGAGCCTCCACTGTTGTCGCAAAACGGTAACAAAACGGTGCACAAAAATGGTTTTCAATATCTGTATTGAGCTGAGGCATCGCCTTGCATCGTGTGATTGGTTTACGTGGAGTGACTGAGAAATGGCCTAGCTCCACAGCTGTGGGTGCTTAAAGAGTCTGTTGTCACGTCTCTGGGCAAACAACGCTGGTTTACCCACAACACGTCCACAGTGAAAAAGGAGTCAGCCACTACACTGTTATTATGTAGCTATACAGCTTATTTTATCCGCCTTTTCAGTCCATTATTGTCGTTTGGGTTTAGTGTCGGTTTAGCGTCGGCTCTAATCAGATGAAAAGCCTCCTCCGTCCAGCTGTGCGGCACATCGCAGGTGTTCCTCGTTTGCACCGTCTTGCGTTTCCTGCCGCACGTGAGCCGGGGAGTCGCGGTGGCTATCGTCTTGCCCGTACGTCTCCGGAGAAACTTCCATCGCGAAGGCCCCTCACCCCGAGGGTAGGACGGCAAAACCCATCAGGCTAATGTGTCTTCGGGATGCGTTGCTTCCTTTCGCACAAAGCTTCCACCCAACGAGCCCGTCGGTGATGCAATGAACTGTCTGTACGTGTGCAGCGCGTCTGTCGGCAGAATCGGGCGATGACTTCGATCAGTCGCAAGCCACCAGCATGCCGGAAAGTCCCCCGCTGCAGGTCAGCCCACTGGGACTGTGGAGACATGAGGAATTAGGCCCCACTTATCTCCTCTTCGCAGCCACACTGGCTAATCTTATCTCACTGACTGTGTTTAGGAGAAGGCTTGTGAATTATTTGCCCACCATTAGGCTCCCAGGTACGTAACATACTGCGGCGTAATGCGTTCAGCTGGAAAAAAGGATTAGAGATTGAATAGTCTTTCTGGAATTGTTCTTAGAGGTGAATGTCTTTCTTTTGCCTTAAACTATCACAAAACCCCAAAAGGGCCATACAGTCCAGCTCAGTTCAGCCAGGCTGCATTTAAAATTCCCTTTCAGCCTTAGGATTAAAGGTAGCATTGCAAGTATTTTGATGCTCAGTGCAATCCCAGGTCTAGATATCTGTGGGCGCAGGCCCTGTAGCAGATTAGGCTTTACAAAGACACTCGTTGCTCATATTCTCATATCCTGAGCTGCATTCCTATTATGAACAATGTGCCCCGTCGAAAACAAAGCGGAATAGTCTATTAAAAGCAGTAGGACAGTAAAATAATGAGGAGAGAGGAAAAAAGCCATAATCAAGCCAAATAAAGAAAATAATTATAATGAATATATAAATAATTCAAAGATAAAATATAGATACACCTGAACCAATAATCGCAGTAAACGTAAAGTAAAAGTTGACTTGAAGTGGTGAAGTCGACATGATGCGACATTAACATTAACACATTTTTTTTTTGTATTTCAATTTACAGTACATATACATTGAGGTGTGTAACTCCTTTTTGCCTTTCTACGGCCGTGCGGAATACATCGCTGTCCAAGTGAGCCAGGGTCAGAGCTATCAAAACGCCTTTAAATCACTGGGCTCGCACGAAAAAAACGTCAGTCATCCATGCCTGTCTGGCCTCCCTACTAAATTTACTGCTGAACTCAATAAGAGGAAAATTAATAGGAGAGAAACCTGCTAAATCCTGCCCAGGCACTTTACCAGGGGTGTGATGTTATCTGGCAGCTTGTTTCCATCTCTCTCTCTCTCTCGCTCCATCTCCAGTGGCTCATAGATAAACCTGTATGGAGATGCAGCAACGTGTAACACGAGCCCAGACTGGCAACTATAAACTATAAAGAACATCAAATTACAGTGTGCAGGAGAGAGACGGGAGCTTTTCACGGAGCGCCGAGCTGTTATTCAGCAGGAAGCGCGCCCTGCTCCAGGTTTGCCATTTGTCATTCATCTCCTGGATTCAGTTGGGCAAGTCTATACATCATAATTGTGTTGATCCTCCACAGAGCAGGCTGAAATAATAAGCGCTTGCCTCGGTAAACTCTGCCTCACGGTCCGGTCCGCCGCGATGGTGGCTAAATGTGCGTCGGACAATTTGGACGAGGACGCAATTAACTCCACACTTCATTGTCGTTCAAATTCAGGGGACACGCGCAAACTCTGGCCCCCCAGAGTCAACCCCCAGTCGCACACGCACGGCCCCCCAGCATTTTATCATGCGCACGTTGGCCCTGAAAGTTGTTTTGGGAGCCACTAAGAGCTTGTCAATAAAAGAAAATTAAATTATGACCCCATTTCACGGGGGCAGGAGTTCCCAGTGCATTAGTTTCCCCCTCTTCCTCATTCGCATTCTAGACAGACGCGCTTTACTTGCATGGGTGGAGAGGTTGGTTGGTATCTTGAAGCTAGCTTTTCCTCTCATGAAATGTTCTTAAAGCAAAAGATTGTTAAACGTTTGAATGTGTGTGTTCTTTACCTAAACTCCATATTCTCTTCTAGTTTTAGTTTTTCCTCTTCTCCCTTCACTTCCATTTGATTTGCTAATGGAGTCTCAAAAACATACAGTATGTATAACTGAAATATGAAAGTGGACGAAACAGAACAGTCTGTGGTCCGTTGTATTCAGCCAAATGTTTCATATCACTTTAATATTCTTTTAAAGTAGTGCTTCTACTAAGGCTACAGCCAGTTTGTTTTGATGTAATTAGGAAATCCCTTTTTACCCCTAGTAAATCCTTTTATAAAGAGACATGGCTTAAATCACCCTTTAAATTACCCAGATCAAAACACCAAGCAAATGATTAATTTACGTACTGTTTAAAAAACGATTCAAATCACTGCAATGGTGCACTATGGTCTTACATAATGTCTGTCTGTGTCTATATATTTATTTTTTCATTTTGCAACTTCCCAGTCCTACCAGGCTGCAGTTTTTCCATTTTGCAGATGACTGTGGTTGTAGGGCAAATATACCGAGAAGAAAGCAAATCTAATGTGATTTTTTTTTTTGTGACTTTTAGACATCACTCATGAATCTTCCACTCTGAGCTCTTCAGGCCATGGTAAAGGTCTGTTCATTCAGTGCTCTTATTCTGTGGACTAATAGGGGGCAAGATTAGAAGGCCCGCCCATCTGCTCTCCTCATAATGTAGTGGCAACATATTGCACAATGTCAGTATGCTATTTTTCTGTCTGTATTTCCTCCCCAGAGGCTCGGTGGCGAGTTTAAAAAAAAAATAAAAAAAAAATTAACTCTTGACAGTTAACAGGTTAGCTTGATGTTAGCTTGTTGAGTTTCGGAGGCTACGTCGTAGTTCTGTTACGTGGTCTGGTTATTTTTTCAAAATCGAGAGGCGTTCGTGCTGGTCCAGTTTTTCATTTGCTGCATTCATTAATGCCAGCGACGTAGACGTCATTGCACATGCAAAAAAGCGTGAACATTAAATCCATTTGAGAAGAAGCAGGCAGACAATGGCTGTGTCCTGGGCCTTTTAGCGCATTGGCCCGCTCGCTCTCTCACATATTGGGTATTCCGGAAGCATAGGCTCTAATTACATATTAGCATGAAGCAGGACTGCAGGCAGGATGCAGTACATTGTGAGACAATTTACATTTTTAACCAACATCACATAGCCTTAGCCATAATCAATCCCTCTCATGTCACTCATCTTTCATTATTCTCTCATTCTGGGCGTTGGGCAGAGGTACAGCCTAGACGGCCAGAGATGGTGGAAAGCGCTATATGCATACTGAATAACATAGCTGCAATAATTAGTTGCTACTCTAGTTAGTAGTTGCCTTAGGGCCTGTGTCCACCAAATGTGGGTTTTTCTTTGCACTGGGAGCGCCCACGACCTCATTTACAGAGCGCTTCTCTCAAGCGCTTATTATTGCTAGGTTACAAAAACCGTCTTCTAGCACTTCTGCATTACTTCGCTGTGAACATCGGTAGTTTAGCATCGTCTTTATACCTTTAGTTAACGTTAGAAACGTTAACTAAAACGATGGAGAGAAATCGCCTGATCTTCAATGACGGGGTTGACAGTGACAGCCAGGATCAGTTTCTCCCCCGCCATTGTTGAAAGTGTCTATATCGTATGCCCCGCCCCCTCCTTGATTTTAATTGGCCGACAAGAGAGAAGTGACATCGACGAGCCCGGCGCTGTTCCAATAGTTGGAATGTTTTCAACCCGAAAGCGTTGAAAGCGGAGCAGGAAATCAAGCTGAGCTGCCGAGGGCGTCGAGCGTTGTCAAAGCTGAACTTCACGGCATTTCTATAGAAAATAGACTCTGCATGGTCAAAAATCTAAATCCACTTTTAATAGAGCAGATATTCCCATGGCGCATTTCACCTGATAGCCGACAGATATCAAATTAAGCTAAATTTAAATAAATTAAATTTCTAACAAATTACACTACATTTAAATTAAAGCCCTACCTACAGCAGATTTATAACGGCACCAAGTTTTTACATTTTTTGTTTTAGACCCCCAAAAAAAAGGGCCCCTCCGCTCCGAAGGTGACAATGTTAACACTATCCCCTTTTAGTTTATTTTCTTATACAGAGATCCCGCAATAACGCCGTTAAGAAGACACGGCGTTATGCCCACTTCACTTGTTTATGCTGAACCAAACAGAGGTGGCATTATTGCCGCCTTCCGGCATTCCGAAACCAGAGGCGTGACCAAAGAGCGTTGGCGGAGACTTGTCTGTCTGCAGTCTCGCAGATTAGCGACATGTTGTTGAGAAGTTACCTCAGCATCGCTCGTTGATAAGGGACTGACACTATCTGACTCGTGGCATAGCCCGTAGACCTGTGTCTGCGGCTTGTGGTGAAATGAATGAACATGATCGTTTTTTACATTCACATCATGTGTATGGTTTACATGTCGTGCCTAATCTCGTCAGTCTGTTTCTGACAATGTTGTGTTGGTAACCCATAGCAGCCACCGACGGCCTCGTAGAAAGCCACTGTAGCAGCCGTGGATTAACGGGATTATTAAAGACACATCTGCTATAGTATAATCTTCATTACCGTGCTTGTGGATGCATGACTCTGGTGACAAGCTTCATCAAAACGTCACACCCCTGCTCCGCCATGCCGCCTGTGCCGTTTACACAGGCATCGTTCCGGCTCTGTGACTACCTCCGTTGCCGGCACACAACCCCCCCGTTACGCCTCTGTACCTTGTACACAGATGCGCGCTTTTTACATTGTGTAAAATGGGTTACTGACTCCCTGACTGTAGCTGCTTCTACACCACTACTGACTCACCACTAGGTGTCAGTACACAGTCCAAGAACTGTGTTGGAACACTAAGTCGAACCAATTGCCAACTGATTGCTCCTTTAGGGAAAGATGTTGTGGCCGGCGGGGGGCTTGGGTGCTCTAAACACCCAACAAAACAGGGCCACAGTTCCACAACGTAGGGTAATAAAAGTAGGGATCTATTTCTGCAGAACTCTAAACATTTTTTGCCATGCTAGTTCCTGTGCCAGTCATATTACGAAATGAAAGCTCCCAATTTCACAATAATAAAGTAAAGTAATGGCTTTTCATTTTTGGCAGTTGGCAGTTTAACATTTCAACCTATTTCACCAGACAAGGTGCTATGTGCACTGCAGCAGACTGGCACTTTGTATGCTCGGCAGTGATCAAACCCACTGCTATGCTGGGTTGTTTAGAACCTACCTATGTCCCTGCACCCAAACCCCAAAGGTCAGGCTGTGTGCTTACTGCTAAATTATATGAAAACAAACGTGACATGGGCGAGACTGGGTGGAATAATTGACAAGGAGTAATTATACACCACACGAAAAGAAAAAAAGGTGAAACTGCAATGTTTGTTATGTGGAAATATCATACATTGGCACCCGCTACTACACACATGCGGCCTAAATTTCTTCTGTCTGGTTCAAGACAACAGCCCATACCGAGCTTTGAGTTACAGCTTCTTTTGCGGTTCTGGAGAGGACCTCCCCCCGCCCCCGCCCCCCGTCCCCCCAGGTGCCTGAAGCTAGCACTCTCTTTGCCTTAGCTTCCCGGAGGACAGGGTCTAAATTACCCACTACCTTCAGAAGTTATCGCTGTGGCATCGCCTTTTCAAAGCCCCACCGTCTCCCGACACATGCTGCGGTCTTCACTAAAGTGCAAGGTTGTCACTTCCAGGTCTCTCCTCTGTCTACAAGGAGCTTTATATTGTTATTTTAAAAAAGAAGAAGAAGGCACACAATGTAATTCCGGCGCTCCCCCACGCAGGAGCCGCTAGGCGCTGAGGTATAACGACAAACCTCTGCGTTTCTGTTCCTCTGTTCCTTCAGAACGATGCTTACGAGACACTGCACTTGTAAACATTTGTTTATTGCACTCGGGTCCCGAGACGTCCTGTAAGTCTACTGTATTTTTATAAACAAGATCTTATCCACAACCCTTGAATGGAATGATGTATTGTACTGTAACAGCGGTGTGTAGAGAGCGAGAGTAAGCGCGAGCCCGAGGAACACAGACAGGCGGGATTGCCGGAGAAAAC
>JAOEHI010053699.1:0-14887 GCA_025447815.1 Percopsis transmontana | reverse complement strand
GGAGTTCAGGAGATTGTCTTGACCAGGACCACACCCCTAAATGCATTGAAGCAACTGCCATGTGAATGGTTGATTAGGAAATTGCATTAATGAGAAATTGAACAGGTGTTCCTAATAATCCTTTAGGTGAGTGTATATCATACATGTCGTATATGACATCACTCAGTGGCCATGTCTTAATTAAAGAGTAATCTGTTTCTGTGTTGAACACAAACCCATGCACAGACTGCCTGTCTCATCAAATGCATAATGTTGATACCTGTATTTTCTTGGTTTACAGGGTTGATGTTCACGAAAATGGAAAAGCTTCGAGATGATGTCACACGGGAACCCCCTCACGTATTTTTTACAAGGAAGACATTGTGGACCACAGTGTCGCCTTGGTTGTAAAGACTGTTCTCCCAAACTGTCCCAAACAAAGACTTTGACAGTGATCTCCAACAATATCTTTTTTAAACCTTTTTTTTTAACTTGAATTTTGTAGATATTCTCACATAATGTGTCAAGCAATAAAGGGTGTCAATAGAGAGTTTTTACTGTCAGTTAATTTCAGTGATAGACTGGTAGAAAATAATGTAATAATAAACCTTTATGCACATTTTAGAAGAATGTTATGTTAATAATGTGATTTATATAGTATATAATCATGTATATATGCTTGTGTGAAAATCTTAGGAGGGCTTGACAAGTGATAGCTTCTAAAATCCTTAGCAATCTCTTGTAACTGTTATTAAGCAAAGCACAAACAACTACTTGCAGTCAGCCTTTCTGGCTGGAAGAATATGGCATATTGACACCTACACATTTAATCACTGTTAGTGCCAGTAAACTTTGCGGAATGTTTTCTAACTAGATAACCAGGTAAATAGCAATTGGAAGACAAATACTTACAGTAATTATAATACTTTAAATAATTGAATGAACAATATTAGACTGAAAAGAGAAATTGAATGAGTCTATTATGCTCTAGGTTTTGGCTTAGACCTTTAGTTATCCAATTCCTCCCTAAATGGCCTGTAAACCTAAAAGGTGTGAGCTATGCTATTGGCTGTGGTCAGCAAACTGCAGATACTGGAGCCAATCTTGAAGCTGGTTTCATTTCTCCCACCCTAACAGGTGCTCCAAAACTGATGTATGATAGTCTTATCAAGGATGATGTCAATCAAGCAGTGTCAGTGCACATCCCCACACAATGAGAGGTCTATTTATTTGAAAATGCCTGTGTCCTTTATGGGCTATTTATTTCTTGATTACTCATTCTTGGTGGATTCGTGAATTTGTATTGTTTATCCATGCGTGGACCTCTAAATCATTCAGCTGATCATAGGTTGAATTATAGATAGATCAAGCTAATCTTTTCCCATGTTTCATTCATGGTCTTTTTCTATGATCAGTAGTGTGAATCCTGTGGAAATGAAAACGCCATGACAGTCCCCTGGGTGAGGTTAATCCACAGTTTTAGTGGTGGTGGAGGCAGTTTGTGTTGAAACAGTGGAGGTAGCCTCGTTGGAGCGGCTCTTCTGTCCATGTTGTGAACAGAAACCAGCCTGCTAGCAGGCCAAATAGGGAGTCGTCTGTTCCTTCCGTAACCTTTGCAGAAATACAGAATTGCAAAAACAAAGATGACTAACAGAATAAGGAGGCAGACAACGAGGAGGCCCGTCAGCATGCCGGCCATCCATCGATAGGAGCCTGTTAGTGCCACTGGTGTTAAAAGTATTGGTTTGCGAAGTGGGATTTGGTGTCATTGTGTAGACTGTATGGCTTGTTCCACCCAATGTTGAGGTAGAAGAACTAGACAAACAATCACCTCTCTAACTGACAGGTTCTACTTTGTTGATGGGGAAACTCTGGAAGCATCGCCAAGCTAAATGTAGGATTAACCTGACCAACACATTTTTAACCACATACTCTGTATTTCCATCACACTGCATCTCTTCTCACTCCTATGCCCTCACAAAAGCTGAAGTTATACCAAGACATGGAAATCACAGAAAGATGGTAACCACCAGTGATATTTAAGAGGCGAGATAATTTGCTAGCAAAAGGCACTGGGGTGCAAATTGCAGGTCTACCTCCAGAGGTACACCATGGAGCTCCAGGCCGTCCAAAGCCAACCAGGAACCTTTGTTTAGGGGAGGCCCATCAATCGACCTCATCTCCAGGGAAAGAGCATCTGCTTCTCCATCCTCTGGATCTAGAAAAGTTTCTGTTGGTTTTGAGTAGTAGAAGGGAAGGCCAACCGTTGCTATTAAGGTTGGAATTGGCTGAAATACCTTGCTTGGGAGATTTCCTGGCCCTGAAATAGGAGAGTTAGCTCATTATATCAAGAGTTTGTAAAATATTCCATATACTGTATATCCAATAGTCCATATCCATCTTTTTAAAAACTTTATTCAGAGATCTGTGACCATGTACTGTTTGGTCATTGGTTACGTAGTATACAAATAGTGTTCTATCGCTGCTGAGCTACTTAAGAAGCTGAATAAGTGCCTCACTCAAGGTCATCTCCATTGTACTTACTCAGAGTAAAAGGTGTTGCAGGCGATGGCTGGCCAGAGCTCAGTCTTTGTGACCAGGCTAAAGGTACTGTACCTGCTGACTCAAAGAAATGCTTAGGTATTTGGAGATTGGTGTGGTTTCCTCTATTGACTGAAGACATTGTGATAGGTTTACTACTGTCTGGAAGGCCTTGCTGTTTGAAAGAGGATTGTCCGATGAATAACGTCCTCTCTGGATTAAGTTCATGTCCAGTGAGGGTAGACACAATTAATGCTAATGTAGTGTGTGTGAATGGCCGGCCCAGTAAATATGAAACTGTGTTTGACTTGTAGGTTTTTTATGTAGTTTGGGTGTGGCTTATATCGGAGAATCCAGAAGTAGTTGTGGCCACCAGCTCCACCAATGACAAAAAGCGTGAGGAGACAAATATGTCGGACTCCATTTGATCTTCTTGGGTTGTTTTTGAGATATGCCTTACTGGAGAAATTGAGAAATACTTTTCAAATAATTGAGCTGTCTCTATTACTGTCAACCCTTGGGCTGATAACAACACCCCGTTTGGGTCTATTTCAATAACATGTGATATGAATGATGGCCTCTGTGAAAAGTGTAGAAATTACCAGAATGTCTTTAAGTGTGTCCTTGGGGATCACAATTGGTGGAGTACACCCATTTTTGTCAGGCTCTGAAAAAGAGCTCCCACACAATGGGTATGAGGGTTAAGGATTGAACATATGGGAAACAATCAATTGTGTTTGGTCCGTGTACAGTAGAGGGAGCAATGGGATCAGATAAGCTATTTGCTGCTGATGGTTTGAGGCTCTCAAATACATATATCAGTGGGATGATATGAGTCACACTTGCAAAATATTAATTTGAAAATGTGTTAAATGTCATTCCTGGGACTAAGGCGGTATCAGAATACTGTTTGCCTACTGGGATATCAGTGACTGTTGGCTTGTGGAAGGTATTAAAGTGTAATAAATGATTTGTAGAGAGCTCTCCGGCAACAGTGATCTGACTGTAAATCTGATTGAAAGGTGTCAGTTTCAGAGATCAAGGACTTAGTCAATGTAGGAAACGGTGGCAGTACAGATAAGGCTGTATCGAAATTCTCTGTACTAAACAGGGATGTTGCCAGGTCAGGTAGCTCATGTTCTCTGCCGTGAAACCCAAGCTCTGAAGGTAAAGGTTGTGTAGATTATGTCATCTGTATTTGGAGTGTAGTGAACAGGGTTGCAGTCAGAGAGGCCTCTAGTTCAGGCTGTTGAGATATTGTCAACTGAGTTATTGATGGTTGGTTGGGTAACGTGTCTTGAATCATTTCATTTTGTTGAATCGTTAGCCGCTCGTTCATGACAGATCAAATCTGTGACAAATCTTGAATATTTTTTACTAGCTGAGTTATTGTTAATTGTTGAGGCATTGAATAGAGGATTGGTGACAAATTTGGAAATTGAGATTTTAGGTTGTTAATTGATGACGATGATATAATAATAATAATCTTCTTTCTGGAGGCTGGTAGTGGAATATGGGTCTTTGTTAGACTTTGATGAAGAGTGAATTATATTGGTCTTAATATGTTTGTCTTATAGAGCCTCCTGGCTAAACATGATGTCACCTACAAGAAAGACAATTAATTGTTACAGAATAGAGTATTGTTCTTAATTCCATTCTTCTATTAGGGTACAGCTCTGGCCATTCATTCAAGAGCCATTAGAACATATGACTTGGATACCAACATGAATTAAGTCAAAACAATTCTATATAGTCATATAGAGGTCACCAAGCACCAGACTTACCCAAAGAGCTTACTGTGGGCTGAGTCTCTGAGTCAGCAGGCCTCAGATCCAGTCAGAGAGGGGTTTTCCTTTGAATGAGGGTGTAGAGTCAGACTTTTAACAACCAATTCTCTGTTGACAGTGTCATGTGTCACCATGGGAGTAACTAGTTGGGGTCAATGTTAACCATGAAGAGTAAATACTGTGTGAACTGAGTGATGCTAGCAGTGTGTAGAGACCACCAATAGGTTCCTCTACTTACATGGTGTGAGAAATATTCCCGAGCATTGATGTGCTGCTAGACAATGAGCACATTCTAGATGGCTCTACCATAGTACTGAAACAGTACTTCCAGCAAATACATTTGACTTTTCTGAAAGTTCCAGGTATAGTAAATGTCTACTTTCCAGTGGTCGTTCCCCAGAGTAACTTTGAGGTTCGGTCATATATTTGTGGCCACTTTGCTCAATTTTGATGTTGGCTGGAATCAGTTCTGTGCTCAATACAGGTTCTTCAAACCAGGCCGTTGAGGCTGACTGCAGAGTCTGAACTGTTGATGTTTTTATGTTGTTATCTTTGTTTGATATTGCTGGTAGCCCTGTGGTTTCAAGTAGCTGTTCAGTTCTGGCAATCAGGTCTAGAGGCTTCAGTATTCTTGAAGCAGAAAGCCATGAATCCTGCACAGTAAAACTATGTGAGAGACTACAGTCACATTCAGTGCAGTCACATATGATGGGAAATGCGAAAAATGTTTTATCTAGAAGTTTTTCTTGTGAATGTTCACTGTATGGGGGCATAATAGTCTGTTTTGTGGCGTAGAGTAGAGTTGAGGATGTTTGGATATTGTGTGTGTGTGTTGTGGCATACTTATTACTATCTTAGGTTTCAAGTCAGAATGTGTCGATATTATTTCTATTTCAGAGTCGTTTTCAGGATCGTGTAAATGTAAAAGTCTTAAATAGAGACAAAGGTAATACTGTAATACTGAAGGACAATGGGTTGTAGTGTTTGTAGAAATCCTTTGATCATAGGGGTTATGGTAATTTCAATCGTAACTAATGGGTATGTCAGCTGCAGCTCTGATCCTATGTAGTTTATAGTCTCAAAGTCTAAATTAGTGTGTATGGTACCAGTCTGGTCAAAATGAACTCGTTTAAGCAACAACTCATTTCTTAATATCTTGGACTGGACATGGAGGTTCCTTAACCACATTAGAAGTGGGTGTGTGTCTTAAGCCCCTGTTTACTTTTTGATGCACACTTTTAGCCAAACAAAGCACTCTCCAATGTAAAACTGGTCCACCCAGCAATCTAGATAGCCTTTAAACTGTGCTCCAGAGCTTTGGCCAAATCGGACTGTCCATGCTCCCCAGCGCAGCTAACAGGCCTGAGAACCTCACCAGCCTCCAAAAAATTCTTTAGTTCCTCTTCTGTGATGTCCTCAGGCAATTCACCTTGCTTACAGACCCTGAGATTCTCTTGCTGTAGGGCAAAGGATCTTTGTGCTGAAAATAGGCACACAAACCCTGATGGCAGTCGGAGGTAGTCAGCCATGATACTGACCAAACTGATACAATGGTCGACTCCAATCTTCTTGAGGTTAGACTGGAAAAGAATATCACTTCAATATTTTCATACAATCTTCATGCCATGAACAATTTTGGTACCCTTAAAAAAAACTTTACATGAGATTGCATGTGAACATTATTGATAAATATTGTAATCAATATGTATGTATGGTTGTCTTCACTGTTTTGTAAGCACAAGGTCTATATGTGGGAAGGGTTTCTATATTATCTTGTGCAATAATATGTTTTTAAGAGTCAATGTACCAGGGTTACATTTACTTAATATGGGTCTTGCTGACAAATATAAATAAATAAAAAAGACCATCATTATCACAAAAAACAACAATCATAACAGCCTCAGTAACAACAACCACAATTATAGTATTGATCATAATAATAATCTTGGGGCATCCTTTTTTCACAGAAACCATGTTAATTGCGTCTTGTGTCGATTTTGGTCCACATTTTCCCTTTCTGCGAACCTTTAATGCCATTTTGTTGTCTGCGACCTGTGACATCAGTGAAATTACTTTTTTTTGGTCTTATGTTTCCCTTCATCTTTCATCAGTTTCATCTTTGATGACTTCAGTCTATAATGTATGCTGAAAGCTGGCAATTTACAGGTTGATGATTGCCACACCCACATAAATTATGGGTGTGTTATATGTAAATAAGGACAGGTCCTGATTGTGCCGTGTAGATGTCATCAATCTGACGACATCTACGCTCATTTCGACCAGGTGCGACAGTTTCCTGAATCACACTTAAATGATCGTAAGACTTCCTACACTGAGATCTTTTTTGAGAAGGTTCTTAAGTGAGGGCCATTGTTTTATAAATGATTCTATGGGTTCCTAAACCAGCTGTCAGCATTCTTCCATAACAGAAGGGGCAGTGCTAAGCCACTGTGAAAAGCACACAAAGGACTCTTTATAAACGTATATGTAGTCTAAATGTGTGAATGACTATGTGAAGATAGTAGCCTAATATTCACAATGATAGTTAGGCCTACATCAGATCCTCTGCATTGGTACAGCTGGGTCAAAGCCAAAACCACAAACGAATTCCAGAGACTACAACAGTAGCTGTAACATCGCTTTACTTGCCAGTACAAACAACCATTAACTGATTCAAGCACACAACAACAATAAAGGTAAC
This sequence comes from Percopsis transmontana, assembly GCA_025447815.1. Taxonomy (NCBI): domain Eukaryota; kingdom Metazoa; phylum Chordata; class Actinopteri; order Percopsiformes; family Percopsidae; genus Percopsis; species Percopsis transmontana. The sequence goes on along the minus strand of JAOEHI010053699.1, from coordinate 7,879 downwards.
AGGCGTGGTAGAGAATGCCAGCCTGGTCCCTTGTGCAAGAAAGCTCCTCGCAGGCCAGGACGCTGGCAAATATATAGTGAAGGCAACACCCAGGGCCCAGGTGTGTCCAATTTGCTCTAACGATCCCCAGCTCCCCCTGCTGACAGATAGACAGCACAACATAGAACACACCAGAAAGAGAGCTGGGGAGACGTCACAGTAGGATAATACAATTCATCTGAGTTACTACTACTAGTTACTGCATACTTCTAATTAGTTTTCTGTTCTGTTAAAAGGTGGATGCAAGATTAAACAACTACTTACAGGTACCACCACCTTACTACAATTAAAACATTAAAACCAAATGGAGACCTTTTGGCCTATGGTCTAGCAAAAGCAAAGCCAGGGCCTAGATGAGGCTGACATCGAGGAGGAGTGAATAAACTCAATGGCCCAAACTTAACATCAGCTTTGAAGGCTTATCTCTTATCACTATCTCTAATCTCTCTACCTTGGGAAAGACTTGATCATTAACATTCCCTACCCTGAAACAGGGCGTCTACCAGCACATCGCCACAAAATAACCCATGTCTACAAATACCAAGTGCAACCGCATGTATTTGCCACATAAACCACATCATTTGCTAATGATAGTCGGTGTGGTGAGTATTAAAGAAAACGACATGTTCCTGTTGTACTGCATGTCACTTTGTCCCTAAAGGCAAATAGCATTTAGTTAGGTAGGGTAGGATTTTGTTTTCAAAACTTAATAGCCTCGAGATTGTTTTGGCACCTGGACATTCTGGAAGTGGAAGCTGCTTTTCTTTCCTGAGTTTCAAAAACATACAGAAAGAATTAAAACAAAACTTGGTATTTACCTAGATCAACAAAAGATCAAGACAACATTCTTTACTTATAGTTTATATTTCTGCAAAAATTGCTTATAAAAATCACTACAATGGGATACACACTTTCAGGCTTAGGAAGTTTACATGATAACTGAAAACAATAAAATACACAGTATAACTGTGTTGAGCAGGCGTTGAGGCTTGCTGTACCTTATCAACTTCCCTTTTACTAATGGCATCTATAATACTATACTATTTATAGTTTAACTATTCATTCAAAATTACATTTAGCATCAAATCTTCTGACCATATTTTGGACCAATCACATTACAATCACAGTAACACACGATAAAAGAACAATCTTGTGAAGAAATGCATTATTATATAAGACTTTTTCTTATACAAGTTTGGTAACTTTTAATAAGCCACATTACACTTTTTTTTTTTTTTTTTAAAACAAGACAATTCACATCTATACAAAAATAATACATACACACACCAAACACATACTAAGCCGTGTGTGTCAAAACAAGATCCCGCAAAATTGTTTTTTTTATTGAAAGAACAATCCTTCCTCAATAATCATCGCTACCATCATCGTCCTCATATTTTGTCTTCTTCGGCTTGGTGCGGTAGCGCGGTTTACTGGAGTATCCGGCCGCGTCTCTGGAGTGCAGCAGCTCGTGTTTCTTCAGGAGGCCGGGCACGGTGAACCCCTTCCCGCACGTGTCGCACGTCCAGGGCTTCTTGCCCATGTGCGTCCGCTTGTGGACGTTGAGATGGGAGGACAGCTTGTAGGTCTTCGGGCACTCGTCGCAGCTGTACGGGCGCTCGCCCGTGTGCAGCCGCTTGTGCACCTTCAGATTTCCGATTTGAGTGAAGGACTTCTCGCAGATGGAGCACCTGTAGGGCTTTTCTCTGGTGTGGATCCGCATGTGAACTCGTAGGCAGTACTTGCTGGAGAACCTCTTCTGGCACACCGGGCACGGCACGGTGGTTTTGGGCCCGTGGTCTTGCTGGTGCCTCTTCAGGTCCGACAAGTACACGAAGGTCTTTCCGCACTGGGAGCACAGGTACTGGCGCTCGCCGATGTGGTAGCCCATGTGCCGCTTCAGCAGGCTGGGCACGATGAAGCGCTTGCCGCAGCGCTCGCACATGTGCGGCCGGTCTCGGGTGTGCCAGCGCTCGTGGTTCGCCAGCTTGAACGCCGTGGGGAAGTGCTTGTCGCAGTACTTGCAGGGGAAACTCAGCTGGCTGGTGTGGCACTCCATGTGGCGCTTGAAGTAGGTGGACTGCGTCAGGCCCTTGTTGCAGATGGTGCAGTAGAACGGTTTCTGCCCGCTGTGGACGAGCATGTGCTTCCTCAGGCTGCTCACGCTTTGGAAGCAGCGGCCGCACTGGCCGCAGCCGTGCGGCCGCGCCACGCTGTGCGTTCTCAGGTGGCTGTTGAGGAACGCCTGCGTCCGGAAGCTTTTAGCGCACGCCGTGCACGCGAACGGCTTCTCCCCCGTGTGCACGCGCTCGTGGTCCTTCAGCTTGGACTGGTAGGGAAACGCCTTGTCGCAAAAGCTGCACTCGTATCGCACGGCGGGTCTCCCTTGCGCTTCGGCTTTCTTGTGCTGCTTGGAGCTGGCCCCGGCTCGCAGCTTAGGCGGGTGGAGCGGGGGCAAGACTGGGAGGGAGAGGCTGTTATTGGCCACCTGCAGGACCCACTGGTGCAGCGTGACTCGCTGGGTCGCCGGCTTCTGCTGGCCGGCGGCGGCGGGAGAATTCTGCGAGGTCAAAATGTTCCTGGCGGGCACTTCCACCACTTTAAACGGGATGGATATTAATTGTGGTTTGAGTGGTGACAGGGCTCCGTGGCCGTCCTGGGGCGGCGGCGGCGGCTCCGTTCCGAAGGTTTCTCTGTTCGTTTCCTGCTCCGTGCCGGCTCCCTGCTCCGTGCCGGCTCCCTGCTTCGCCGCGGTGGTGACGCAGCCTTCTGTTACGGTGGTCTCTGGCTGCTCCGCCACTGCCGTGTGCCCCGAGGTTACCGTGGCCTCCGCGCCGCCGTCTGAGTCGCTGAAAATGTCGCTCAGGGCGACCTGCGAGGGCTCGGGGGATTCCGGGGTGTCCATTGCGCCGGGGAGGAAGGAGAGCGAGGACAGCACGCAGTCGCCCACGGTGGAGGAGATAGCTGCTGTGTGAAGGGAGGAGAGGAAGGAAGGGGATATGATTTCATGTGAGATACTTTGGTTTCGATCACTCTATTGAAAATCTCATATCTCTCTAGTAGAACAACACAAGTAAAGGTATTGTAGTTTCCTTTAGCTGATATTCCTCCGATAACAACACTGGAACCCTTTGCTACCCCTCTGCTTTACAGGCGTGGCAATATAGTCGTCAGACACAAGGACCGCATTCAGCTACAGCATTGCAAGTGAACGGAGAGAGAACAGATTTCTGTGGTATAGATGCTGTCACATACAGTAGTTCGTGGCTGCAACAGTAAATATGAATTGGAATACAATTTATTTCACTCTATTTTTCATGACCAATGTGTAAATGACAGTCAACCGACTAATATTCCACTGGCCGCACAATGAATAGAAATGAGCAGGTTAATGTGCATGATACAAAGCAGTTAGCTATCCTGCAGTTGGGAAATGTTTTGTGTGTTGCTAGGCAACACGTCTGTTAAAGTATTCTGAACTGTTGAACCTAATAAACCACAAAAATCATATTCTGTTGTTTCTAATTAAATAACCGGATCCATTAATAGCCTTGTTTATAGAATGGTGAATACCTTCGGCATACAACCGAAGCGCAGCTGTGGCAACAGTGGCTAACAACAACACTTCCTCTGGTACGATGTCGCTTTAGTATAAAGCCTACCATTGCTGCTGAGGAGGCCTTTGGGCCGCTGGTGGATGAGGAGTATCTTCAGGTCACCAGGGTCAGGCAGGAAGTGTCCACATGCCTCCAGGACAGAGGGCTCAGTCGAGATCATGGCACCAAGCTGAGGGGAGGGAACAGGCGGGAGACACAATGAGCACCAGGTCGCCATTCACATCCAGTTACGCGTTTGCTGGGTCCCATTTGTCTACTAGACATCGTAGAAGCCAATGGAAGGTTGAAAAAAAAGAGAAACCCCTGATAGATATGGTCACGGGTTATATTAAGGTTTACTGTAATATCACTTTTACAATAATTAACAGAGCTAGAGCTGTGCACATATATAAAGGAATATTATACAAACACAACTAAATATAATATCACTAAAGAAATTAGATACATTTTACGACCATCTCTTCTTAACTGGTAGGAGAGTTTACCTAAGTAACATGGAGGTTTTACTGTCATAAACCTACCTTGGACAGATTGGGCACAGGGAGAAGTTGCTCCAGTTTGCAGACCAGGCCTGCAATAAGAGCCTTTAGTGCTGTATCAAACTTTAAGCCATATTGAGCAGGGAACACATCCTGTAGAATCAAAGATGCATTAGCGTTTGACAGTGTTTTGACCCCGTAATTATAATGTTATTATGGCCATTGGCCACTACAAATTTTTATAAAATGTAGCTCTCAAGACAGGTCTCTTTGTATGGAGAAGGCCAGACTTGAAATTGGATTACAAAATGGAAATCAAATCTAAATTTCCCACTGGGATCAACAGCTGAAGTTTCAACTGTCAAAATAGCTCTTCGTTTAAATTGTGTTTTGTGCGTGTGAGAGAGAGAGAATATGATACTAAAACGAACCCGGAAAAAACGCTTCCTCTCCGCACAGTTCGTGAGCAGATTTTGCACCAACGCCACAAAATTGGTCTGCGACTTCTCAACCTCTGCATCCGCCTGCAACACGCCGTAAAATGCTGCTTAGTTAATTTCCCAAACACCTACGCAGACAGTCCGCGTTTGCTACACTGATCCCACTATGAGCGGTGTCGTGCGTTCTTACTCGTGGTGGAGTCATGTTAAGTTTGTTTATTAGAGCTTGAACAGCCTGCGAGTCTGGCGTACCATCTGTGTGAAGCAGCTCCAAGATAATCTACATCAAATGATAAACACATTGTATATTTTCACAAACACAGTAGAAGCAGTTTAAAAAGGAAAGTCTTGAGCGTAGGCGTATTTTAAATGTTTATTATTTACATCCTAAAAGTTACTTACTCTGGCTCTCAATCCCAAGATGAGCTGGGCTGTCTGCTTAAAGCTCATGAGCTCAGGAACAGTTTGGGTTACAATGGTAACAAACTCCTCCACCTTGCTGTATTGCTTCACATCTCTCTGCTGTATGACCTTCCATACAAATGAATATGTCAACTGTAGAGGGGAAGCCAACAAGCGGAGTGAAGCCAGGGGAAGGGGGGACACAGCTATACCTGTGTAAGACAGACAAAGTGACATTTAATTAGGATTGTCAAATACTGACAGTTAAGTTAAGTGTTACTGACAAAACCGTTTTAATAGTAATTATATTACTATTATATTCATTTGGCATTAATTCATATTTTAACAGGGCTGCTTCAAATATATGGGTTCTCCTAAATCATTCAGACTTCATAGTGTGTTGCATTTTGATTCGTTGATTAGAGAAGGGGCTGTGGCACCCGTGCCGATGTGCCTTTGAGCTAGCCAGTGAACCAGAACCACCTCCAGGAGGCGCTGTATTTAATGGACATGACTCCAAAAGCTTTACGTTGTAATAGCGCGAAAGTAAAAGTCTAAAACCTGAGGAGTGTTTTAGGCAGGTTAGTTGGTACATTGTATCAACATAAACGACGTCAAAACGTCAAAAAAGTTCTAACTATCGCTTCATAATGCATAATTAATATTAACAGTTATAGAAGAGACCAGGGTTGAGCAGGCTTTGTGATGGCGGCGTCAGGAGCTAACCTAGGTAGCATAGCCACTAGCTTAGCAACCCATGCTATTAACCTACCTCGTGTTTCGACTTTATCCATTTTGTGGACACATTTGTTGTTTACGTGTTAAGAAAACGAATGCATAATAAACAACAGATTGTAACATTTATCCAAGATATTTTAACACTAAAAATCGTTTTGGGCCGTCAAGCCAGGAAAAATTACGCCTGTATGCAGTTTCAAAATAAAGCATTTCCGCCCTCTTCTTCTTCCGGGGGTTATTTGGCAGTTGAGTACTTCCGGCAGTTTTTCCACTTAAAATAAAAGCATGGGGACAAAACGTTGTTATTCATTGTTATTATTCTATAAATATCAATGTTTTATTTAATGTTACAACAAGTTTATAATAAATGTAAATTTAAAATACTGACTTCATAATATACTTTATGTTACAACCAAGGAGATTGAAAGTGCTAAATCATATATTTTCTTTATTTTATTGTACAATATATACATTCATTATGAAAATCAAGAAGCCTATTCAATTGTTTGGAGTGTTACGAATTAAAATATATAACACTTACTCTTATTTTATTTATTTATGTATTCTTTAGTATCAACATACTGGTTCCTGATATATGAATTTAGACCAATACTTAGACTGTGAAACTAATGCAACCCAGATATTTCACTTTAAAATTTAAGTGTATCACAAGCCAAATACAGCCCCCCCTAATCAAGCTCCGATTTCCCATCTATTGGACTGGACTTTATTATAGAAGTTGAACAATTTACTGTTAGATTTGTGATATTTTCTATGAAGCTCAATTCTTCATAAAATACATACAATACAAAGGATTTTTCCGGAAAGTCCACATACTTTTCCAGCACTAAACACGCTTAATGAAAAATATACCGTTATACTGTTTTTTTTTTAAATAGTAAACACACCACGTACATTCCTGGCTTGAAAAGACAATTAGTATATGTGATATACAGTATTAAAATTCCAATTGTAGAATTATTTTAGTAAATACAATAACATTTTCTCTTATGACAGGTAGAAATACACAAATTCACAGAATGATACAAAATGATTACTGAAAAGACAGTAAAATACTTTTCCATGTCATCTTAAGACCTCAGTTTACAAATTATAACCTTTTAGCAATAGTATAATCTGTAATTAAGAAATAATACACTTTGGGTAACTTTTTAAACTTCATTCATTCATTTTGGATACCTAGAATTACGATGAAATGTTATTGGAATATGCCCCCGATATCTCATATACAAGGCTAACTACCCTGTGGTCTGGAAAGATTTTTAGGCTGCCGATTCATCGGGATCTGCCGACATTAGTCCTGCTTGTAACTGGCATTTCCTCCAGCCTACGGCCAGTTCTTTTGTGGAGAGAACAAGCCCTCCTTATGCCTCTCACTGAGATCATCCATCCATCTATCCATCCATCGCACTCTCACTCAACCTCTCTCCTGTCTCTCTCACTCCTCTCTCTCTCTCTCTCTCTCTCTCTCTCCTCTCTCTCCCTCTCTCTATCTGCGACCGTCTGTCTTTCACTCCCTCGCTGACACATACAAGAACTCTCGCTTGGGGAGTCATGTTCTTATGACAGGATTGAGTCTCTGAATAAGACATAACAACTTTTAACACACTCGCACCCATGCAACAGCTATAGATCTCTTGGCAACAGCTTCAGAATACAATGGCTCAATTGAGAGAGGCCTCGGCAATGGCTATCCGCCATCTGCTCTGATCTTTGATGTAGAAAGTAGGGCATTTGTGGAACGTCTCTGTGTGTTGTTTGTGACAAGCAGGTTCACAGATCATAATAATGTCAACATCCAGCACAAGCCAAGCTATTGAAATAGTACTCAAATACAGTCCTTAACACTGGTCCCATTACTTCTGACTCCTTAGAGTTTAGGATTTAAGGAGTATGTTATCATATCAATATAAATATGTTTTAGCACATTCTTATTAGATGCATACATCTACAGTATACAATTCATTAAAGGTGGCATTATAAAAGCATTAGCTAAGCTTATAAGTAGAACACGCCCGATAACCACTTTGAACCAGAACAATACCAGCACTACCAGCACTTCAGAATGAATGTGATATCTCTTTAGGGGTGTCCACAGATTAATTTTCAAGTGATTCCATGATGTGAAACCCCACTAATATAT
>JAOEHI010053698.1:0-14888 GCA_025447815.1 Percopsis transmontana | reverse complement strand
TCCAACAGACAAGATCACAAATATATGCAATGGCAATACTGCCATTTGAGCCGGGGGGGGGTGGCTCTGCTTCTATCATGCAAAAACTTACATTCCTGCTTGGTCTAGCTGAAAGGCTTCTGCCTTGGCTTGCTATTAACTCAATGAGATATTAAATAATATCTAAATTCTAATTCCTTCAAAGGTCACAAGTCTTCTGGACTGGAGACAGACACCTGTCTTTACAGCAGAGGGATGTTCATTCAATATAATATTTATGAATAATAATTATTGAGAGATGAAAAATAGGACTGTGGCCTGAATTCAGGCTAGTATATTGTTACTACCTAGTTCACTTGACCTCTTCCAAGTAGTGGTGGGAAGTCTTTTTACTGACTCTTTGAATCTTGGTCAGTCACCACTGTGCGTGACAAATGAATGACAGACACTAACCCGAAGACCCATTATGAGTCGTGAACTAATCATTTCTGTTTCCTGTAGCCTTAGCCTTAGCCTACTGAGCCTATATGTAGCTGCATGTGACGACGAGTGAACGTAAGAGTCCACAACCAGTTACGCATGCGTGAAAATGAACGAATCAGTCACTGAGACAACTCATTACTCCTCATATAAAAGTCATATAAAAGATTAGTTCGCTTAGAACAAAACGTTCACGAGCAACACAACGCTACTTCCAAGTCTACCAATGGCCGGTGTGTACGCTTATAGATATAGATATAACTCTTGGTTGATTCAAATGGAAAGGCCTAGAAAAGGCTTCCATGTTACGTTATCATTTTAGCATGATATGACATTTTTGCTATGTCTAGCAGATTCTATTCTAGTGCAGCTACTATGACTATAAACCTAATAAGTATTAAACTGTCACTCAAGAGAGATGGGAAATTATACTAGGGGACTAATAGGGAACATACATGTATGGTGTCCTCAAGAAAAAGGGCCATCACAGTAACAAGATTAACCACCGAGAACCCAGCAGTAGCTTCAGTTCAGCTGCCAGCATGTACTCGATGCCAGCCATGCTTCACATCAGGTAATAAGCTACCGTGACACTAAGCCTGTATTAAAATGGGTTGCCGAGAACATTTTAGCTATGAAAAATGAGTCTTGATCTGACACTTCATTGTTAGCAATGAGGCACGTGTCTTGAGGAATTTTTCACCACATGCAGAAGGCCAGGATATTTTTGACTAGCTAGTAAATGCTTAGCGTAGCAAGGCAACGTTTGAATGTATAATGGATAGAGAAATATATAGTGTGTATGTGTATATATATACAGTAATTCAAAGTCAAAGTCAGAAGTGTGTCCAAACTTTTGACTGGTAGGTACTGTATATATATGTATATTTTACACCCCATGGTAATCCCTTTATGGAAAATCTTCATTTCACCCTCTGAACAGGGAGCAATTTCAGCCTAGATTGAAGTGGGTGTATCCTAATCAAGGATACTACAGGTCCGTCTGTGTTGAGGAACAAGTAACAAGTTCCTCCTTACCTCTATTACGGTATCCTGCCCCCTATTCTAAATATGGTGTACTGGCGCTATACTGTTCTGTCCTAAGATGGCTATATATATACACACACACAAACAGTAGTTGAGGTATCTAATCCCAGTAAGCACTAATAAAGAGGGCCATACAGTTATGTTACAGTAATAGAATAATGTAACACCAGTGATTAGCACTGCATTTTAACCACCTGTTATCTGTATTTTTTATGTATCCAACATGTCTATATTGGCCTGTCACAACCAGCCTACTTTAGAAAACACCATGTTCAGTACCTAAGTGGAAATAATGTCCATATAGAAATCCCCAAAACAGATACAGTAAATCCTTCTTCACAGCACTTCAACAAGTCAAAACATGAAATCATATGCAAACACTTTCGAACAAAAACAAATTGCCTACAGACTTGATGTCAAACTGATCCTTTATAAATGTCTCACCATCAAAAGCAAACCATTGAAAATACATTAAAATTGTATGTAATACATTATTGAAATCTGTGATCTGTTTTGATATGGCCACCCAAAATATTTCTTTTATGTTTTATCTTTTTATTTTCGGAATTCTGTTGTTAGTATGATTTTGTTTTTCCTTTGGTTTAATAGCTGCAACCAGAGCCTGTACAATATTCTAATATTTGAGTACTAACGTATTGTGTTTATGTTTATAAATCTCAAAATGTGACATAAAGGTGTTGTTTACAAAATGCCAGTTGTGAGAAATGAATTATATACAGTAAATGCATTCAGTGCATTATTGGTTTCGGTTGTGGCCTGGATTCTGCAGTAAAGGCTCCTTAATAATGTACTTTATTCTGTAACACCAGAACATTGAATTCAGGCACTTTTTTAGCAAATCACGGTAATAATGTATGTTTTTTATTATATTATTATTCATACTAAATTCTGATCATAAAAGTTGCAAGGATAGTCCTTATCAGCATCATAAACACTAAACTGTGATCATATAGAATTAACCTGCCCTAGCCAATCCTAATTGACCAATGTAGCCTGTCTAACTGCATTGACCCAATTAGCCTTCAAAATCTGATTCGCAGGCAGTTGAAGTGGCTGCATTGCAAACCTTAAATATAAGAAAAGGAAAACAACTCTTCCAGTCTAATGACTCCCATAGTGCTATGCTGTATTACTTTTCCACTGAAAAATACAACAACATAATGTCAAAGCTACCAGACTTCGGTAACTCACACTTCAACCTCAGGCTTCAAATTCTTACACCCTGCTTGGGTGAAGATATTAAATAAACAAAATATTCACATTAAAAACAATGCAAAAAAATCAGAAAAAAAACACACTTTTAAAATATTTAATTTGTAAGATCAAACATGGTGAATTCTGTGTGAAAAACTCTTGCACAAGTCACTGAATTGGAAGCTGTCTTTAAAGCTTTAGTGTCAGAATATAGAGGTTTTGAAAAACAAGGAAAAGCTAATCTTGTGTTCTTTGTCAGTGCAAGTTGTACAATGATTGGCCAGTATGGTCCATGGCAAATTGCAATTTAATGATTTTTGTTACACTCTTTAGTGCGTACAAGACATTGTCCCTGACAGAGATGTGCTTTCTGAATGCTCTCATGAATAGCCTTGTGCCGTCGTGTCGTACCATATTTATGCCTCCCTCAGTTAAGAAACTAAAGCAACCAAATGCCAAAAAAAGAAATATCAAACCAATGTGAAAACACACAAACAGAAACACACACATGTGCACACAAAATCGGGTATACAATGAACAGATTTGCTGAAAGAAATAAGGCTGTGCCACACACAATCCACAGGTAGGTCTACAGCCTTATTCTACGAAGAAAGCAGAAAGCCATTTCACAACACTGAGGCTTTTCACTTCCATTTACAGTCACTGAGCATTGTCATCTGCCACAAACAATGACCACTTGACCAGCAGGTCACGATGGTTCCTCTCTCTCTCCCTCTCTTTCTCCCTCTCTCTCATTCTTCCTCTGACGTCCTCGAGAGAAAGCCCGGGGTGAAAATCATTTATTGACAATCTTGCTCAGCGGCACCAGCCAACAGTTAACAACAGGATATAGAATTCTGGCCGTGTGTTGAGACACCCCCCCATGCGCCGTTGGTTCTGTATGTGTGATAGCAGTGGGTTCTGATTCTGATGGACCGGCTCTGTGTGAACTCTGGCACCGAGATAGATGCATGTGGTGGGCAGCGCCGGCAGCCAGCTGTCTCTGTGATTTAACCGTGCGTGTAAATCAAGAGCCAGTCTCTGGCCGAGCAGCCAGCCTCATTTCAATCTGTCCACAAATCTTATCACGCACGGCAGCATGAAGGGGCAGGGCTATAAAAGCCCCCTCCCCCCCAAAAAATAATCATCCTCCCCGACTCTCTTTCTTATGCCTTCATCTATTAAGTAGATGAGCAGAAATGTGACACTGACATCCATCACAAAAGACACGGAAAATATGGTTCGGCCCAGCCAGATAACACAGATTTAGCTTGGCTACTCACTCTTCATTTTCAGTAACGCCTCATGGTATATAAGGCCTAGATGTCGGAGCAACATTTGCAACAGATGTTTGTAAACTCCAGGAGCGGAGTTTGTACGGGCCTGATGGGTCGACACAAATTCTAGTTTGGAGAAGCCTTTTTATTTATGGTGTCTGAAGAAGTGGTTATTGAATTAACATATCTCACGCCGTCAGCCAACCTATGCTGAACTAGATATGAGAGGGCGAACTAGTGCCAACAAGCAGACAACATGGTGATTCACAACTACCAGATTAATTCGCTGCTCTGTGGAAGCAGTCGCACTTGGTGAGGAAAGTGACTCTCAAGGCCATGTACGTGTCTGATGGCTCGCACAAAGTCGGAAGTGCTCCAAGCCGCTTATCTCTGCTAGATGCTACCGGGGAGCTGGCAGTTGTATCAATACTCAATCTTACTGTTTCGAAATACAGAAGTACAGATCGTTTTAAACACATAATGGACTTGTTATTGTGCTGGGCATGCTGTGATCGTTTCAAACCCCTAGATGTTAGTATATTTCATTTTTCTGTATCAAACAATATGATACTGTATGCATATGTGTCTCAAATATCAAAAAAGAAACATTCAGAGGATGATGCTTCAATATCTCTAAATGTTTTTTTGTGTGGCCGCAAATGTATTCCCAACATTTGGAGTTCATCTATATTCTTTAGGAATAGTCCCTGGAATTAATGAATTTATGCATGCATCCACCTTGGTCAAATGGCTTCAGTTTGTGAGGGGTGTGTGCTCATTTCATGAATGCTCTGTTATGGATTGTTCTGATGGATCTGAAATGGAGTTAGTGCGGTATTGCAAATCATCTTGGCTAAGATGTTGCTCTCGGCTTGTCTCCTAATTTGTTTTGGGGGGCACTTAAGCTGTGCTTCTGACTTGAAGGTATTTACTCTGGTCTAAGTCTCTATGTCTGTATTATGTCGATGTATGCTACGGAGAAAGGAAATGAGAAGTAAAGTGGTGGAGTTTTAGATCTTAAAAAAAATAGATACGGTGGACATAAGGCCCTCTTTTGCAAAATGAGACAGCCCTGTTTTTCTTTTTTATTATCTATCAATATTATTATTTTGTCAGATAAATGTTTAAATGTAACACTTGCTGCTTGCTCTGATGATGATAACAAAACAGTCAGCGAACTTTTGAGGCAAGAAAGCGCTTTGCTTGGATTTAGGCTGTAAGCCATTATTTGTATGCATTATGTCTGTGTTGATCTGTCACAATCAGCCTTTTAAAAACACTGAATGCTAAAATGTTCAGTAAGTGAAAGAAATGTCCATATAGAAACCCCCCAAAGTCACTAATGTAAAACTGATAAATCCTTCTTCAACAAGTCAACACATGAATTCATACCATATGCAAACACTTTCAAACGGAAACAAATTGCCCACAGCCTTGAAGATGATCTCTTATAAACACCCCACCATCAAAAGCAAACCATTGAAAATACATTAAAATTGTATAGAATCCATTATTGAAATCTGTAATCTGTTTTGATGTCACCACCAAAAAACATTTTAATAAATCTCTGTACTGTCATTGTTATTATGTCCTTGTTTTTCCTGTGGTTTCATTTAAATAGCTGCAACCAGAGCCTGCTGAATATTATACCATATGAGCACTAATATGCTGTGTTTATGTTTATCTTAAGGTTTTTTATTTTTACATAAAAGGTGCTGTTTACAAAATACCAGTGCAGTGAGGGATGAAAATATATAAATGCAGAATTTCACACTCCTCTGTCTCCCTTGTTCTGTGGAGAAAGGTAGGCCTAACAATAAATTAGAATGGTTTCAGTTGAGACATGAAATATAATTCTCCCAAAGGCTCTTTAAGTACATTACTTCATTCTGTAACACCAGAACAACATTAATTAGGGTGAAAAAGAATGTATGTTTTCATAAATGTTATAAATTATTCATACACAATTATGATCATAAAGGTGGCAACAGTAATCTTCTCCGTCTCATAAAAACTGGATTGTGATCATATAGCCAGTTAAGAATAAACATCCCAAAGCCGCATATGAATTTGAATATTCAACCAATGTAACAGTCTCTTTCAAAACGTTTTAGAAAGCAAAAACAACACTTCAGATCCACTCTAATGACTCCCACAGTGCAATACTCTACTATTCCACTAAACAATACGACAACATAATGTCACTGCTACCACACTTTGGCAATTCATTATAAACCCATTTAGAAAGATTTAGGCACATGGACACAGCATGTACACTACATTACACACACACACACACACATACACACAGAAGCTGATCTATCTTGTTTCGAATGTGTCTCACCGTGGCAATTCAAATGGTTGGGAATAAATGAAAACTTTACTATATATGGTACTGTATAACTTCAGTGTGTGAACAAGTACAAGTGTGTACACATTTAAACACTTACAGTAGGAGTAAATAGTGAATTACCTTATCGCCTTCAGGCGGTCATTATATTGTATTTACAATACATTGGCATTTTCCTTCGAGCCAGCACTGTTTTATATATATCTGTCTAAAGAAGGTGAACTCTGGCTGACAAGTAACAGCCAAATCTCATAAATAAAACATAGCTCAGAATATGAAATGTTAAAAAAATTCAGGAAATAAAATACAAGTGAATTAATTTTCTACCTTGTGTACATGATGCAAGAAAAACAAATTATTGGCGATGTGCCAATCTCCAGTATCCAGCCTTTCTAATTATTCCACATATAAATAAATAAATAAATAAAAACGGACAAGATTCACCCCAACAGCTTATACCGTCCACCATCTGGTATCCTCCAAGCTCCAAGTTATTATTTCTGTCAACTCTGTAAAATTAACATTTTTAACTGCTACGATATGTTTGTTTATCACATAAAGTATGAGTCCTCCACAATATCTGTAGCCAAAACTAGCAAATTAGATGCAGGAAGGATCCAACAGGCTTCCAATACCTTAAGCGAGGTCCAGTGATGTAAGGCGATTTCTGAGTGAGGTAAATGAGCCTGTTCAGGCCCTGCTGACATGACTGGACTTTCTCCAGATAGCACAGCCTTGCCCACAACTCCCCCTAACTAAGGCCTGACAGAGACTAATGTTCCAACATTAGGCTTTCTGCACTACTTTACATTTGACCATAACCTTGCCTTGTTTACTGCCTTTAGTAGCTCGCTTTCACATTAATGTGAATGTTTGTAAGGCAGTGACAGGGAGGATGGATATTTATCCTGTTTGGATATTTATATATTTGTCTGTAAATAGGGTTCACAGTTGCAAATTTATCAGTGCTACCTGTTTAATTAGCCAGGCTGACTGAGTTTATCATTAAGATAATGTATCGGTGATGCTACCTTTCTTTTGTGTAGGTTTAAACAGAGAGGACATTGATCTTTAAACATTAAACAGTCAAATGTCGTCTTTGTTTTCACTCTGGACCAAGGAGAGCACAGGGTTACAGGTATTTATTGAGGCTGTTCAATTTATTAATAATATAGACCCATGGGGTATGGACATAACCTTTCACATTTTTATTGGTTTTCATAAATAAATGTAGATATGAGGGAGGTGTGCGTGAAAACCTATTTCAGTGGGGTAATATCCTGTCAGGTGCATAGGGTTAAATCAAACAATGCACAGAGGAAAATATGATCTTCGTGGTTCTAGGGACTCGATTTTTGCTGTGCCAGATAGCATTCATTGTTTTCATACTCACAATTACATTTTACGTTTACAACATTTAGCAGACACTAAATACATTTGTCAGTTGCTAAAAGGTTATTACACCATCATCATAAGTAAATACATTCTGTTAGAAAAATGATCTGCAGCAGTCATCAGGGCTAACATGGTTACCAAGCATCATATCATCGCATAACAACATGCCGTTAAGTAATTCATAATTAATTGGCAATGCTAACATAGAGCAGCAATTTACAGGTACACTCCTTGATTGCGTTATCCCAAAATTCCTGCCCCATCCTGCCTGCGCATCTTACTGTTGACATAACACAACTGTCCACAAAAGTGTCGGGTAATGGTTAGAAGATGGTGTGAGTCATTCCCCCCTATTTACTAATGCAACAACGTGCGTTGTGTGCAAGGTGGGGGGATTTCCAGTGCGGAAAAAGGAGATTTACAACTGATGTTGTAAAATATTTATTATTCCTGCATGTGGGAAAGTTGGCAGGCATTATATGAAATAATAAATAATTGTATTCATATTTCTGAGATGGGAAGTCCAGCCCCTTATATCAAATGCCTTACTTCTGTATTAAAAAAAAACAGTGGATAGCCCATCCGGTGGTTTGCCCAACTGCCCGACATTTTCTTGGCAGCAGGTCAGGGTGCTGAAATGTTTCCCCAACGAGAGCACTCACACTGAGCAAAACTGCTTGACATTCTGTATTTCTTCCCCTTTCCCCCCTAATTATAACTGTCCAAAGCATTATCTCCTGCTCTCTTTCTCCTCCATGTTTAAGGTTAGTTTGGGGTTATGAGAGGTGTAGGGAGAGGGGTACAAAGAGAGAGGAATGCGAGCCACAGTATTCAAGTGAAGCAGGGGAGAGTGCTCTATGAGTTGCTAACCAAAACAGCAATGTTTTTGTAACGCTGGTTTTAACCACTCCACAAATCGATGGGTAGCCCTTTAAGGCAAGCATCTTAGTATGTGTACATGTTTTCCATTGACCTTTTCATTGTGTTAATGCTGCATTTAGTCCAGTAAACAGCATAACAGAACAAGCTTTTGACATATTAAAGTTGATTTTAATCAAAGATTTAAAGATAAAACAGCTTTACAGTTTGAAAGGAGTAAAATTATTTGTCCATATTTCCCAAAGGAAATTAATGCAATTAACACTTTAGCACTCTACCTCTTCAACAGGAGTTGCAATGCTAGGCTTTATTCCAACTCCATAACATGCACTGCAATTTTGAGCTGAATGCTTTTGAAATCCTTCCCAGAATATCTTTGCACCACCAAGCGTAAAAAACAGTCCCCATCATTTAAATAAGGGCAACTGCACCACTCAAAACTGTTGCACATCAGACACTTAAAAATGAAATTAAAGTGTTTCATGTATCACTAAAGACCATGATTCATTATTATTTTAACACCACAGTTTATGCAACGCAAGAGGGGGTGTTTAATGATATACAATAATGACGTCTTTAAAAGGAGCCTATTTTAGAGCGTGGAAATGGCAAAAGTTTATATGATCTAGTGATTTCAGTACTGGGTGTGAAGGGTGTCATCTAGGATCATAGAAGTTCATGCAGTTTCTTGTTGAATTCAGCAATTAGCCACCTTGCAAAGAATCCTAAATGGACAACTATGAAGTTGTCCAATGAGGAAAACTAATTAAAGAAGTCTCACAGTGACTTCCTTTGGTAAACATGATTTGAAAACCTTAATACCAAACTCAACTTAACCCAAAATACACAATAAGACCTTGATTGTTATTTCCCTCTTTTGTTCTTACAACAAATCTCAAAAATCTACAAATAAAAGATGTCAGATCTGCACCTGTCACCCTTTAGCTCCACCCGTAGCAAACCTGGTCTACTTTTCTCATCCAGCAAGCTGCACATCACAGATAACCTTTTTTTCTGATCACACTTGTCTTTTCATCATGTGAAGGAATTGACCCATGAATTATTGAGAATGGCCACCAGCTGTGACCCAAGCCTTCATCCCAGTTATTCATTGCCGCAGACCTGCATTCCTCAACCTTTGAACTTAGCCTTAGTAAGCCACATTCTGGTCATATACAGTATAATGGCTAGGCATGACAATAGACTCATAAATATTCATACATCTGACCAAAATCCCAGTATTGACATAGTAATCAAGCAAATGGTGCATATATAAATAAATAAACTAATATATTATATTAGGGGATATTAGTATACCAATATAGCTGACATAGTATAGCAAACATGGTTTCACTAATGTTGAATCGTAAAAACATATTTTCTCTAGTCTGAGCATATCATTTGTGTAAACATCGTGTCCTCATCCACAAAATAATAAATAAATAAACAATTGAATAAATCATTGATACATAAAACCTGATACCTTTGAGTGTCATATGTTAAGGCTATATGTGTATCAGAGGATAGCAAACATGTTGGACTAATTCTGAATAATTTGCTGAGCTGGGTGACAAATTCTCGCTTCACCCAGCGCTATGACTAGCCAGAGTGTGCAGGCATGCATACAAAGTAGGGGGAAGGTTTAGCTTGGCTTGCTCTAAAGTGACTCCCAAGAGCACCCCCCTCCCCCTCCCCCTCCCCCTCCCCCCTTTCCTGCCATTCCTGCTCCAGCTCTGACTGACATAAAAGGGCATGTCCTCTAAAGGTTTTCTCCCTTCCCTACTGTCTCAGTTGAGGCTTGGTGTCCCTGGGAGAGCGAGCAGAGCTGACAAGGGAAGTGCAGAAGTGCCAGTGGGCGAGGAGAAGTTGGTGGGAGTCTTCTAAACCTCGCACGTCTTTTGATGAACAGCATGGGTGAACTTTCAAACTTGAGGAGACAGTAAAGTTTGAAGGTGTGGTGTGCTGCCTTCCTCATGGTCAAACTGAATAACTAAAGTCACAGAATAGGAAGAACGCCTAGATATTTACTAATTACCACGGCTGGCCTTTGCTTGACTTCAGCTGGCAAAGATTTAGGGGAATCACAGGGCTCACCTGAATAATTGATATGAAACTGAAGGTAGGACTGAAAGTCTAGCTGGCAATCCATAAACTATTGATTGAAGTATGTGCACAGGTCCTGTGGCACGTTAATAGTTTTATACACACACATGCAGTATATAGGATGGTCTTCCAGCAGTAAACACTCATATTGATGAGCTATTGTACAGAACACACACACACATATTCTCTCTCATACATACAAACATACATACATACAACCTCTATTTAATCTGGTTTATTATAATTGAATATAATAATCAACTGTAGTTAAATAAGTCTAAAATATGATTATATTTGATTGATTTTCTGATCGCATAAGATGATGAAAAATGCATGAAATGTTAAATGTAAAATTAATTAGTAGGCTATACTACTGTACGTACCAAGGCAGTACAGTAATAGGAGCAGAAATTTCTTTACATCATCCATCACACATTTTTTATTCCTTTCATTACTATGATTAATATGTCATGGATTTTTAAAACAAAATAAAAGCCATTTTAATCTGCACTCCAGTTCCTCAGTGATTCTGCATGTTAAAATCTGCTGGTGTATATCTGAGAAGTAATGGCATGAAGAGTCTCTTGACAATAGCGATGAGTTAATGTGTCTCTCATGAAACGCGCCTGACGCAGTTGATCTTGATGCATTTGTACATGAACGCTTGACATTGGGCTCGAGGGGCGAACAAATCAAAATTGTTTTCATTGCTGAGAAATGTGGGGTAACAGGGACAGAGGGAGATGGTGGGAATGTGAGAGCCAGAGACAACTGGGTGATACAGTATGTAGAGCTGTGTTTGGCTTGAATAGTATCAAATCACTAGACAGTCCAAGTGTCTTTTTCCCTCCAACATTGGCAACTCCAGCTTCCACTGTTCAGGTTTGAAAAGGTTTGAAAAGGTTTAAATCCATCAAGCTTTCTATGGGTGCACTGATTTGAAAATAGCAACACTGTTGTCTTGAGCTACAGTGCCTGTACCATACCAGTATGTAGTATGGACTACCTGAGGTCCTTTTCCATTTTGACCCATGGCTGTCGGACCATGGTGTCAATATAAATATGAATACTACAAAGGCCATGGTCTAGAAATCCTCCTCAAGTCAGCTTGGAGAGATAAACGTTAAGGGGTGAAAAGGGAGCATGTGAAATGTTAATAGAAGTCACCACCGGCTCCTCCGCTGCTCCGTGCCCGAGTCACAGAAACAAGGGAGAAATTCAACCGAATGCACATTACTGTACCTGGCAAGTTTAGTTGTGTTTGACAAGGCGGAGGGCGTCGCATTATGCAGACTAGAGGGTTATACATTCTGCTGACAGCTGTGTTCAAGGCAGGTGACAGTGACAGGTTGTGGCTGTGGCCCTAACCTATTTATCTTGGAAAGCCAGCAGTATTTATTATCCACTCAAACCTCTGCGTACAGCACTGCTGTGTGTGTGCATGTCAACTTTGCTCGAGCCCCAAGTCAGTCCATAGTCCAAATGAAGAATATAAAGTTAGGTCCTTATAATTAGTGTGTCTCAGGTTTCTAGTACGGTGTCCCTGAGAGCATAACACACTGCAACTTAAGAAAACGCATGCAAATAGACAAAACACAAGCAAATTAAGAAAACATCTTCATCAATTTGAGGGCCATTGTATTCAAGTCTAAATGTAGAAAGCCAAATCAGAACAAATAACAACTTCTATCAACTATAATAATTAATTTTTATACGAACATATACCACAAAACAAATATCATTACATTAATGCAAGGTATTCGAGATTTAAAAGTCAAGTCACTAGTACTGTAAGTTAAATTGCAACTTGAGTCAGACTTTAGCCCAGTGACTCGAATGCCTTATGTACAATAACAACTACAAATGCCACATTCAGTAGTAATGCACAAAGCCTAAAATACTGAAACTGTTTACTTTTATATGGGACTAACAAAAAAATGATGTGTGTATTGAAACAAAAGCAGATTTAGATAACTAAGAGTCAGGTAGCCTTTGTTTTAAAGTACAAGCTGGTCATCATGGTCTTAAGTATTCTCTGATGTTCAATATTTTAGACTATTAGACTCTGAAACAAACAGCACTGTGGCCGTGGTTCTGCGGGTACATACTTAAAGTATATTTACA
Organism: Percopsis transmontana; assembly: GCA_025447815.1. Lineage (NCBI taxonomy): Eukaryota > Metazoa > Chordata > Actinopteri > Percopsiformes > Percopsidae > Percopsis > Percopsis transmontana. The sequence continues at coordinate 2,039 of JAOEHI010053698.1, read as the reverse complement.
CTAATAGGGTCCTAAAGGAGAGAAGAGTGGCTGGCATTATTTATTGATGTTTTCAGTGTTTGAAATTCATGATTTCCTCATTTTAATGGAGGGACCAAAACAACAAAACCTAGTTAACATACTTGACCATGCTTTATTTAAAAAAATAAATTCTAATGTTTGGCCTAGTTCACTAGTTAATTTTAGCGGTAAAGTATAACACGCTGCACTAGAAAATCAACAAGTCAGGGGGCAGGATATTCTAGTGGTCTAGGCGTTGGACTCCCAGCCGGAAGGTCTCATCTTGAGCAAGATACCTAACCCCTATCTGCTTCATGTAATAGCACCATGTAATTGTAAGTCGCTTTGGATAAAAGCATTTGCTAAATGACCTAATTGAGTCATGTATATTACATAATAAGCTTTTCTGATACAATTCCTTGCTACTGGGTGACTGAACATAACAATTGTGACAAAATAGAGCACAGGCAGAGTCGTGAAGGCCACAGCTTGCAATGTTGTACAGCATGACATACAGCTGCACAATAAACTATCCTTTAAAAAGAAAGGGTTTATTTCAACCAGACAGGCTGGCATGTTTGATAGATTACTTTTGTCAGGTTTTATATCAGCCATTTAAGTTGTCACCGGCTACAGCAAACACCCTCAGAGGCAGGCAGACTTGAGCAGATTTCTGCTCTGTAAGCACTCTCCTTACGCATTAAAGCCAGTGAATTTGATTCAGAGATTAGAGCCATAATGCAAAAGCAAAATTCACAGTGTGGATTACAGAGGCAAGATTCACAGAACATATCAACATCGGCAGGACGAAAGGCCACTCTGTTATTATTCTCATCTCCCCTGCTCTGAATTTCCATCAATATTGGCCATTCTTAATAAACCTTTGTATCATTCTAGATTTCTCATTTTCTCTCGTTTGTTCGTTTCCTCCGGCCGCCAAGACAGCTGCATCCCTGGACACTCTAATAGTACATTTTCATATCAACCAAGCTTATCAAATCCAATTCCAAAGATGGATAATTCTGCCTGAGCTGGTGAGCTGGATAGCCTGCTGCTATCAATCAGCGGGTTGCCAGGTGATTGTGTCCTGTTGGGATGTATGACATGATGGGGTCCATTTGGAGGCCCCGCTGAGTTAGAATGGTTCCAATCGCTCAAAGTCAATTTCCTCATACTTTTCCTTTCCCTAATCCATGCTAAAAAAAAATAGCAGTTTATCCCCCCAACCTCAACCACGCTTTTCCGCATGTTGTGCTTTCTGGGGAGAGAATAGCCATTTTCCCTCCTCGTCCCAGAGGAGGTAACTTGCCACAGGCGTCCTCTGAGCAAATGTGTTGATTAATTGGAATAACACCGGTGCTCTTGTTTGCAATGTGCAGTGTGCTTTACAGTACAACAGATGTCGTACCAGCATGACTTGAGGTCATTTCAGTAGCAAACATTCCGGCACATTGAAGCGATATAGAGGTTTTGTAGAACATTTGACTGTACTGTATGTTACTAACTTCGATACCTTCCATTTATTGCCATTCACTTTCACCAGCATCTTCTTTAGCCAATATATATTGTATAATAATATTCCTCTTCATTCACTTCTATTTGTTCTTGTTTGAGTCTTAAAAATATACTTGTAACTAAAATATGAAATAGGTGAAAACATGAAACGCTAAAAGTCTGTGGTATTATTCGTTTGAAGTGTTGAATTTACATTTCTCAATTCTGAATGCGAAAGTAGATTCTGACGAGCCAGTGTATTCATGCACCAGTAGGAAATTATCATAATATAAGACAATTTGACCACAGAGTCTGTTTCATCTTCCTTATCGACCTGCTTCATATATTTGAAAATATGTCAAGTACATTTTTGAGACTTGGGTTAGGAAATAATTTAATGGGAAATGACTAAGCTACCAATGAGAGTGAGCATCAGTATATTAGCCTTGATAGATATATATATATATATATGTGGGAGTGTGGGCGTGGTTTAGCTCTGATGCGTGTGGGAGGGAATGTGTGGAGGTGTGGTTCACGGGGCTGAG
>JAOEHI010053697.1:0-10000 GCA_025447815.1 Percopsis transmontana | reverse complement strand
ATTCACCTAGCGCTGCACTCATATTGGGAGGTAGCAGGGCTTGGATGCAGCTTGCGAGCGTGTAGCTATAGCATTTAAAAAATAATAAATGCGGAGGCGACAGTGGGAAGAATAGAGGAAGACTGTTAAGCATTTATTTACCAGATAGATAAATAGAAAATGTGAGGAAAATTTGGCAAAGATATACAATGTAGACAGACAAAAAGTACTTCATACTTGCAGATTGGTATAGATCAAAATCAAATACAGTATTAAAATATCGATTTTCCATTCATGATTCCTACCATTTGCAATACAAATGGCGTATGAAGCGTGCTTGTTTTTATTGTTGTCCACGGAGCAACCTATCCTGGTTAAAACCATTGGCTCTTTGGGGGGAGGGGCGGGATATGTGCACAGTCATCTTTGGCGTTAAGGACTTCTGTTCTATTCAGGATTCTTTAAGTGGTCTATCTCTTCTATAATGTCTCTGTTAAAACCATCCTTATTTTGCAAAGCCCGCCTCTACGATTTGCTCAGTCTGGGTAGACCTACTCTTAATTGAAAACCGCCAGCCGGGTAGAGAACCGCCGGCCCAATTAGTGTCCAGTTGTTGCCAACAGGAATTCTTTGAGAAATGTCAAAGAAAACAAGATAAATCAAGCCATTATAGGAAACCACATGAGATCAGCCATAAGTTCCAAGTTCTTAATACGTTAGTTGAAAACTCTATATTTGTATATTGCTAAATACAAAAAGTAGTGTCATATTTTTGTAACTTCCAATGCCAATGAATAACAGTTCCTTAGAACTAAAATGAAAGATTAAACAGGTTGAGTTAGCGGTTTTCTAAAACAATAAATAATAAAATGATACAGGAGTACAAGATATTAGATTGTGAAAGATGTATTAGTAACCAGGATTAACTGCTTTAGCCGGGAACAAAGAGAATAAAACATTCCCCACTAAGCACAGTACAGTATATTCCTATATTCTGTTCTCTGGTGTTAAACGTCACATGAACTTCAGGAAATAGCGCTTAGTATTTGTTTACATTTACAGAAACACGATTTCACTAGCTACCATGTTATGTGTTATGTGTTTTACTAGCTACCATGTTATGTGTTATGTGTTTCACTAGCTACCATGTTATGTGTTACGTGTTTCACTAGCTACCATGTTATGTGTTTTGTGTTTCACTAGCTACCATGTTATGTGTTTTGTGTTTTCATTACTTGTAAGATGCCAATTACAGCCCTCCTTAGTAGAGGCTAAACGAAACATTGTTAGGTGATAGATAAAACAAATGGGCCCACCTTACATGTGGTGTTTGGACAACTTATGTGTGTTTGTGTGTGTTAGACACAGAGAGCGAGGGAGAGAGAGAGAGAGAGAGAGAGAGAGAGAGAGAGAGAGAGACTGTGTACATGCTGTGGGCGAGAAAAAACAGGGGATGGAACAGACTGTGTGGGAGAAATATAAAAATATGGCAGCGACAGAGATTTGTTACTGTAATTGTGTCCAGAGAACTTGTTGATGCCACAGCCAAGACAGGTGGGGGCTGCGGGTTAAGGACACGGATGGATAAGTCAATGTGATCCAGACAGATTATGAGACAAATGGGTTTTCACAGTTAGATTGTTACATTTACACCTAATGGAGGAAGATGGATGGCCATAATGCAGACGCTTATCTGGAGGAGAAAACATGCTATTTGGGTTTTGACACGTTTCTGTGTTTGGGCTTCATGATGTTTGTGTGTGTGTGTGTGTGTGTGTGTGTGTGTGTGAGTGTTTGTGTGTGTGTGTGTGTATGTACTAGCCCCTGTGCATTCTGTGTGTTGACACTAAGTCATTAATGCTGTTTTGGATGGGAAGAATCACAGGGTGAGAGGGAAAATATACTCATTTGGTTAACAAGGTATCTGTTGACCATACAGCAATTAAAGTGATACAGAATTTTGGCAAAACCTTTAAAAGCTTCCTTTCCCCAATATGCCCAAGACCAAGTCTACCAGCTGACATTCTGGTTGCATTATTCTATTTGGGTGTTGCATTTAAAGGTCCACTATGCAATGTTATGACCAAACAATTGCTTGATATGCATAACAATGTTTATATTCTGTATGATAACATGAAACACACGTTCCGTTAGGTCAGTAGTAGCTTTATGTAATGTTTTTTTCTTTTTTTTACAATTAGGTCATTTAGCAGACGCTTTTATCCAAAGTGACTTACATTGAACACATGACCTTCTGGCTTCTGTCTGGGAGTTAAATACCCAGACCACTAGACTATCCTGCCCCCCTATTCAGAAAAGCACACCTGTTGTGTTTTCAGCAAATTGGTTCAGATTTTTTCAGATGAAGCAAAAAGCTCCATCTCACGTGACACACGCGTCGTTGTGTCCTGAGGGTGCATGTTTCTCTATTGGAGATGCGGTGTGGGGGCAGCATGGGGAGCATTAGTGGAGTAGTGGGCTGAACCATCTTCATGTGGCTAGCTAGCTGTCGGACATCGCTTGCTAGCATGTGAAGAGATTGACTCGGAAATGCCTGGTATTTTGATATCGAGCGCAGCGGCGGCTCTGGGACCGAGGGCAGGTATGAAGCCCTGTGGAGGAGGACGCGCTAAACAGCTAAAGCTCCGTGGCTTAAGGCGGTAGGGCATGGTGCGGGCTGACCGGCTTGCCTTCTGGACATGGGCCTGGCTCGCCGGCACAGCAGGTGGACGGGCGGAGCTTGCTCTGCCGGAGGTGGCGGGGTGTTGAGGGGCGCTCGCCAGCGTAGTCCTCTGAGCACGGGTGGGCAGAGCTAACTCGACAGGGACCCGGGGAGTCCCCGGGAGCGTTGGCTGGGGAAGCTAGCTGGTCACGAGACTGTGCGGGATCTTTGGTGCGGCTCGCCACTTGGCTCGAGGCTGCAGACGAACACAACACACAGCGTTGTATATGAAGATGTGTGAACAATGTCTAACTTATATAGTCATTCAGCCAATTTGCAGCAGGTGTGGAGATTAGCTGCGCGCCACATACCGGCGTGGGTGAAGGCCTGGGTGAAGGGCTGGGTGAAGGCCTGGGTGAAGGCCTGGGTGAAGGCCTGGGTGAAGGCCTGGGTGAACCCGCGATCATGACAGTTACGATAAGTCAATCCTTTAGTTTCAGTCCGGTTACAGTCTCAGCGGTGCGTAAAGCCCTCAAACTATTAGACACAATAATTTGGAGCCTTACTTTCTAAAGCTAGCAGCGGATTTTATCGCACCACCTTTGACACATCTTTTTAATCTCTCCTTTGTTCTTCTTCACCCCGGACACAAAAGCGTCTGCTAGATACGGGTGTATCCTGTGTTCGAAGATGTTTAAGTGGTGGGTTTAATGGTCTTCTCTACTCTCCTCGTGTTTCCAACGTAGTGGGTCAGTGTTTACATTGACGTTTGGAGGAGCTCTATGAAGTAGGAAAAAAATTGCCTTATGGAAGGACTATTGGCACACAGCCAGGGAAAATGTTAGTTAAAGCCCCTGTCGACATAATGTGGACATGATTAGTTAATGTGGCAGATTAGACTTGTTCTCAGGTCTGGGGGTGTACACACACTGCTTCATTAGTCTCCTATGGCACAGTTGTTGAAATAGGACACCAGCCCTCAAGCTACCTTCTAATAGCATGTTGAAATATGAGTATTTGAACATGCAAGATATTCTGCTTATTGGAGCTTTCATTAATTCATGAAATGTCAAAAATTGGTATTTTTATTTGCATTCCCATTTGTGTACCAGTATTTCAAAGTATTACTGAAATGCTGTACATTGAAATCTGACATTTCAAAATAACCAGAAATAAACGGTATAATAGTGACATCGGAGTGTGTTGATGTGTGTGTGCGCTGTCCTGTTCATGAGCTAGCACTTGTCATGTTGGTGTCATGGCAGCAGGCTGTAGGAGAGGTTCTTGTCCCTGACTGATGTGACGGCGCAGAGGGTCATCAGTGACTGGCATCAAAGTCTTCGCTTCCCTCTCTCTGTTGCCCTTGTCATCCCTTCTAGATGATTCCTCGGGCCTTCTTCCACCTCAACTGTCTTGTCTGTCCCCCATCAGGGGTTGTTGCCTGTGGTCACCCGCCTCGAGTCATGTGCGTGCCGGGGCCAATCAATAAGCAATAGCTGTTTTTCTTCTGTACAGCTACATAGCTATTGTGTGTATTATAACATATTCCCGTTGAATTGTGAGACGTGTGTATCGTTCATTATACTGGATCACCCACTGCTATTTTAAGCAAACCATGTCTCTATCTTTGCCTTTGATATCATTTTTCCAGGGAACATCACACCTAGACACAACTTTAAATGAAAAGGTGTTGAAGGCATCATTAATACACTCACCTCAATCAGTCATATGGAACGTTGGGTTTGTAGGACCCAAGTGCAAGGGAGGCTCGGAGACAGGAGTGCAAGCAAGTAAGAGATTTACTTTGTGGTTTGTGGTCAATACGGGCGGGGGCGGTATTGCATTCGCTCTGCCGCACCGTTGTGACGAAAAGAGAGCTGAGCCAGAAGGCAAAGCTCTCGATCTACCGGTCAATTTTCATTCCTATCCTCACCCAAGGTCATGAAGGCTGGGAACTAGATTGCGGGTACAAGCGGCTGAAATGGGTTTCCTCAGGAGGGTGGCTGGCGTCTCCCTTAGAGATAGGGTGAGAAGCTCAGTTATCCGTGAGGAGCTCGGAGTAGAGCCGCTGCTTCTTTGCATGGAAAAGAGCCAGTTGAGGTGGTTTGGGCATCTGGTAAGGATGCCCCCCTGGGCGCCTCCCTAGGGAGGTGTTTCAGGCACGTCCAGCTGGGAGGAGGCCTCGGGGGAAGACCCAGGACTAGAGGGAGAGATTAGATCTTCACACTGGCCTGTGAACGCCTCAGGATCCCCCAGTCAGAGCTGGTTAATGTGGCTCCGGAAAGGGAAGTGTGGGGTCCCCCTGCTGGAGCTGCTGCCCCCGTGACCCGACCCGGGATAAGCGGTTGAAGATGATGATGATGATGATGATGATGATGATGATGATGATGAGGTGTGTGGCCAAGGTACAGGCAGTGTTCGGTACACGGTGCATTGACAAAGGCAGAAGTACAGAAGGGTTAGGCAGTCCAGGTAGGCAGAGTCCAGGACAGGTAACACGGAATCAGAATCATGGTTGCCATTTGTATTTAACTTTATCCATTGCCTTCAAAGGGGTACTGTGTAAAATCTAGCATAATTCCGTGATTATTTAAGTATTTTTAAGCTACTGACCTATAGCTAAATCTTATACTCTGCAGCAACCTCAAGTCACAAACCATGGATTACCTTTTACTGAAGGTCTGTGTAAGGACTTATATTGAGGTAAGGAAGCTACAGAGTCAAGGGTTCAGTTGTTCATTGCTGATTGGTCAGTGTTTAAACCAATCATAGTAGTTCAAATATGTCCTCTGTCATCGCAGACTGGGTAATTGCTCTTTTAATTTGTCGACGTTGTGACATTTCTGCATAAACATGTAAATCCGGCGCCACCATTTTGTTTGTTTAGTTGATGATGTTGTGAGTGTTTTTCGACCATCCAATCAGGGCTCTCTGACAATTGCTGTCCGAATCTCTTACCACGAGTGAGGGCAGCTCTAGACTCAGAAAGAAACTTGAAAGAAACTACTTCACCAGAAGTCACCCATGTGGTGTTTATATGCTTACAGGGACCCACATTTCCTCTCAGCAACAATGACACAGAACTGTATACTACCGCTTTAACTCAAACTATAGTTCCTCCAACCCTGCATCCCTTTGTGTGTGTGTGTGTGTGTGTGTGTGTGTGTGTGTGTGTGTGTGTGTGTGTGTGTGTGCGGTGTGTAGTTCTCACAGCTTCTCTCTCATGTACCAGAGATTGAATACACCGATTTCCTGTGGTGAGCAGCGGGTTGCAGGGACAGACAAGGGCTTTAATTAATGCTCCGTGTGCGGTGTAGAGGTGGGGGGGTGTTGGGTGTTTGACACAATTGCTCTGGGGGGATTCAGCCATTCCTTTTAATGAATAGATATTAAACTGTACAGGGAACTCTCCCTATGCCGCCTTTCTCTGTTACATTCTATTTCTTTCTCTTTTACTCAACATATACATACATCATGGAGTAAAACCCATTCATAATAAACACAATTGAATATTTAAACATAATTTAAACAGCAACATATATTATATAACACTTAGATTAGATAGATTACCAAATTGAACTTGGATGCCCTTGAATATAACTAATACACTGTATATACTGTACAAAAAGTTGTAGCTGAAATATCTATTGCGCATTAGACAGACGGCTGTTTCACACCGAACGCGATGCGAATAAATGACACACAAATGCCAAATATTCGGAAAACAATTTTTATGCACCACAACCTCTCACATCGAACACAATGTGTTTTTCCTCTCACCTCTCTGTAGTATTCGCGATCGGCAAGGCGACAAAAACAGAAGAGAACTGAGAATACACTCCTCTAAGTGAGTGTATTCTCCGTCAGGGGCAGTTCGAGACTGATATGATAATGTTTAGTGCCAGAACTCATTGTCATGCCATCACTACATTGCCCCAGAAAAAGAATTTCTATTTGGCAACCGTCTCTTTTCACAGAAAAAATATGTAAAAATGTAACTTGTTTTTGATGGACTGCTATAAACTGTATAATTTCTACCATTGGTATTGTTTTTTCATATAAATTGGACGACAAAATAGCCTGGTGAGACCATCCTGATTTTGCAACCTCCACGATTTTTTCCACTCTGTATTGAAAGTTGTTATACAGGTGATATAGAGGTGGTGACAATAGGTGTCAGTCAAATCATTTGCAGGTGATTGGACCACCTTCAACTAGTCAGAGCCAGGCCCGTGATTATTTTTAAAACACATATGCTAGCAGATGATTGGACCACCTACAGAATAAGACCATGTGGGGACGACGCTCCGAACACTGGCGCTTAACTGCTGTCTGGAGCAACTACACTACCCACCTGGACGGCTATTGGTCGGTGGTTCTATAACCGGATGCAACGGTGCACTTGCGGCACTTGCTAAATCAAGATGGTTCTTAACTGGCTCACGTCTGATCCAGATATTGTCAATATATTCCGCATTTGCAGTCACATGTAGCCTGTCGCCATGGGGTTAGCCTTATCCCCTGCCAGCTTCCTCTTGTGTACCTTGTATCTACCTCACTTCTCCACTGTCAATAAACAATAAAAATACCAAAAACAACTGAATTGAATAAGTAAATCTATTGCTCAGTGTTTTCATTATGTTCAACCGAAAAGTATTTAATTTCAGAACACCAACACAGATATGAATTGGAGTAATACATCTTTATTTACTGATGCGGGAGGGATTGTACTTAACCTTGGAGCGTTGGCCAAATTGGAATGTGAATATCCCTCTCAGCATGCAGGGCCACTATCGGAAATGAGTGAGAAAAAAATAAACAACCCCCCCGCGGGAAACGAGAATTAAAATATCTTAACAGAGAGTGGAAAGTGAGCGAGGCGGCGAACGGAGGTGCGCAGGACACTCCGCGAAATCACACACACACACACCGAGAAATGACAAGAAAGCAGCGTACCGTGGGGAGGGGGGTGGGGTCTCAGACGCGATGAGGTCCTGTAAGAGCAGGCCAGCGGGGCGAAGTAAGGGATCGGCGGGGGAAGGACGGCACACGACGGATGACAAATTATGATTAATAGATGGGGTCCGGGGCATCAGTGTGGAACGCCACTCGTTAATAGAGGGGCTGTGCAACTCAATCTGTGCACCGTCACTCGCAATCAGAGGCCATAATCAGATCGGCACACAGACAGAGGTGTGTAGGCACACGCACGCACCCGTTATATAACGTCATGTTACACTCTAACACAACATACCAGCACATTTCAATTACCTTTACTGACTATGTTTTTCCATCCATCCATCTCTCTCTCTCTCTGACCCATTAGCTTTTAGGTCAGATTGAACCCTGTCCGACCACAGATGCTGTCCACTGTTGTCTCGTACTGTGGGTTGGGTAGCTGCTCTCCAAGGCTGCTGGTTAATCAGGTGGTAACCTTTCCTCATCAAATGTGTGTGTGTGTGTGTGGGGGGGGGGGGGTTCTGCTCATGCCCCTGATTGGTTTTACTGATTGTTTAAAAGAGGAACTCCAGCAATCACCTCTCACCTGACCCGAACTGCCTGGCTAGTCTCCGTGCAGCTGCCGTGATAGCAGAGCTGATTCTTGATGGCAGAACTTGATAGCAGAATTGATAATGAAGCCATTAGATGAGCCTGGTTCGAGCACTGGCGTTGCTACCATGATGTCGTGTGGTGGGAAATACACTTCCTGAGCCAAGCTGCTTTAACAGATCTGTCCGGAACGGCGTACTGACAGGTCGGTCGGTGGACTAATGGGTAAATGAACAACAGCTGTGCTGTGTCCCATCTGGGAATTAACCCAGAAATCCTCCAGTCTTCACCTTGCAGTGAGGCCACTGTATCAGTCACCACATAGCAGCCCAGATGCCTGAAGGTCAGGAAAGAGAGAGAGAGAGAGAGAGAGAGAGAGAGAGAGAGATGGCTGGGGCAATGGAGAAGAATATAGTCCCTCATGACAGATCCTTTTATTAAGAGTCTGTGTGCGTATGCTTCTTGGTCTAACTGGTCGTCCCTCCACCAAGGGGTGTTCATGGTAACGGAGACAAAGCCAACTCATTCTGCTCAGGAGTTCTGCCTGTTATGTTATCGAACTTTGAGTAGAGACTTCTGATAGATCCTACTAATTTTTCAGTCCCCCATAAGGTCCCCACAGGGCACAAGCGTGGACTCGAGGCATGACAGAACACACCATTGCACAGGCTGGTCCTGCGAGTCTCAGCGAGGCCATTGTCCTAAGCACACGGAAGCCAGGAGAAGGGTGAGTAGCTTTCAGTAACACGGATGCCGGCCATTTTGACACGCCTTCTACAGTTCTTTTAGTACATCCGTGGTCAACGCGCCTGACGTAACCCAGATACGGCAAGCCCTTATGGACAATATTACTAGACAAAGATTTGTCTTGCTAAATGCATTTGTAACGTGCAAAATTGACATTGAATAATTGACACTGAGATAGACGTGAATTCTTTCCTCATTGTATTTGTGTACCATTCGATGAAAACAACCCGCCATCTGTGACAAAACCATGCTTTGGGGATCTTACCACCGCCACAATCTAACTGCCTACCCTTAAAATGAACACCTTACAATTTAAAGCTACAGTATATGTGTCAATATTATCACAGGTTTAAGCCTACCTTTGCAATCAGGCAAATGTATGAGATGCAATGAGAAAAGGCATGCAGCGGTATGTGAATAAGAGAGGGCATACAGATATACCTGCGTCACCGCTTATATATTCATCAGCTTATAGTTAATATTTCATGGGGCTCTAAACCCCTCATTCTCTCTAAATTGGCCTCCCTTCTTGGAAATAATAATCTAAATGCAGAGGAGAATCGTCAATGGGAAACAGCCTACATGTAAATGAAAGGTATACTGTCCTATATTCACCCACACGAACGGACATGTGAAGATGGACCTGGGTTAAACATATTTTAACAGTCTTTTCTTTTCTTTTATAAATCCACGGACTGGACCGCACACACACACACACACACGGCGACTTTCTGACAAGCTGTAGTTATTTTCAATCTCCAAATGCAAATGTGACCAGGGGCGCTCTGTCTGCCTGCCTGAGGCATCGCCGTCTGACAGCACGCATCCTGGGGAGTGATCTATTGATCCATGTTCAATATCTGCTCCACTCCCTTGCTCTGGAAAGTTGGGAGGAGAATAAATAAAGAGTAGTACTGACAGTACATCCAAGTACACTCATGTCTCAGGGGGGTGTGTGTGTGGGGGGGGGGGGGGGGGGGGGCGCCCTAAATGTTTTGGCTGTTTTGTTATGGGACCTTGATGCTTCCGTTCTAAATTTTAAAAATAAGAAAGTTTAACTGT
>JAOEHI010053695.1:0-14890 GCA_025447815.1 Percopsis transmontana | reverse complement strand
TTAAACTGAAAGAAACAGAAATAAAGCCGTGCCACGCACGGATAACCCCCCGAATACCTGTGTGGACAGTGTGTGTGTGCCACAGTGGGAATCTCAAAAGGCCATGTTCACAGTTTAATAGTTCGGGCATTTGTTTTCAAAGCATTCCCTCTGGCAAATAGTAATCTCTTCAAATCAACCATTGTGTTTCTTGTGTTTTCTCAGTTTACTTTAGAGGATTAGTGATGATCCTTTGATGTGTAACATGTGAGACAAAGCTGAGCCGATACACAATGTATCTCTACCCCAGATCTAGGTGTAGCCATCTTTGTCCTATAATAGAGTTGATTGTATCTCAGTTGAAAGATAGCAGGTCTATTTGATTTTAGGGAACATTTTCCTTACAGGAAGTGTTGTTACAGCATGTGAACTTTCACTGCTGTCTATCCTGGTTTATCTAACACGATTACATACCATGATTAATTTCCACAAAACCACAGTGTAGAGACAGCACAGATTGAAGAGCTTTACTTGAGTTTATCTCGCCGGCATCTGCTGTTACAAATTCAGTCGCATCTGAAAGGCTTACCACCACTTAATGTGACTTCTTTGTCCGCACAGTGCTGACATTCACGTCAGTCCAGCATCTGAAGACCTTGCATCTTAGCGATGATCTCCTCTATGATGTGCAGCAGCGTGATACTACAAGACCATAAGTGTAACAATCGCAGGCTCCCCGCAAGAAGCTACCCGCGTAGGAGATCCCTACCACCCACGCAGACTCTCGCAGCCAAACATCTGGCATACCCTCCCAGGCCACCACCCGAAACACTGTGCTACGCTCCTTACATGAACAAGGTACACCACTCTGCCTTGTAAATTAATCTCATTTGTGTTGTATAGGCCTACAATTGGGCGTTGCGATGAGAGGTATAGCTTAAAAAAAGTACCACAGGGAGCAAGATTTTGAAAATCAACAACCCTCCCTCTGGAGCCCGTCGGTTCAAGAGGAGCTGTGTGCCCGCATTCATGTGATTGGCAGGCAAGGTAGATTCGCAGGACCAATCAGGAAAAAGAGGCCCTGAATTGTGAGAATTATTTTTGGCACCGTCAAAAATCCAAATATATATACAGTATATATATATACACAGAGGCAGGGGCCGTCATCCAGAGCAGATATTCTCACAGAGCATTTTACTAACTGATGTCGGACGGATGTCTATGGCACTTCTAAGACATTGTACTAAATGAAAAAGCTCTAAAATCCTAACTATGGCACCTTTAAGAATGTTCCTTCATTTTTAAATCCATGAATTAATTTTTCATTTTTGTTATATACCGTCATGTTCATTTTATGAACTGACCTGGTTGTTTTAATTATTCAGGCTTTTGGCACTTTAGATTCCATTCCATTCCTTAGTGTCAGTATCTTTCTATTAAGGTTGCTCTAGACACCATTTCTGGAAAGTTTACATTTCAAGAGCTTTTATTAACCAGTTAAATAAATCTTGGGTGTTTATTTATATTTAAATGTATCTTCATGCAAATATTGGCAACCAAAATTGATCAACCTTATCGGTCATGGAAGATTTTTGGGAATATTTGCTACCATCCATTGAGACGTTGTGTGAAACGCTCTAATCCTGTTACCCCTCCGGTCTTAGGGTGCTGCTAAATCCTCTGTCGGTGTGATGATAAACTCAAGGAGACTATCTCTTATCCCCAACTTGAATTGGAGCAACCACACCAGTTCCCCACCTCTCCCATCATCCCCATTGGTAGATGCTTCCCTCCAAGCCCAGAGCCCATCTCATCTGGGTTCCATCCGCCAAGAGGCTCCCTGCCTTTACAGCGTCCAAGCAACTCCACCTGAACCGATAGAGGCCCCGAAGCCTCGCCAATCCCACCACGGCCGACACCTCAAGCACTTTGGCTCCCGGTGGTGCACAAGCGGCCCCGTTCTTGGCCGCAGCATACCCATCCGTCGCAACAGCACAGTGGACGCTCAGCCTGTTGGGATCCACAAGCTTCTGGGCGATGGGAGACCGACGCATAGCAACGCCTGCAACCAGCGGCAGCGCTACGTAACCAAGGACGGCAAGTGTAGGGTCAACCTGGGTCCTATCGAGGACAAGAGCCGCTTTATTTCGGACCTCTTCACTACTCTGGTGGACTTGAAGTACCGCTGGTTTCTTTTTGTTTTCACCATGTGCTACATACTTACATGGGTGGCCTTCGCAGAGATCTACTTTTTGGACGCCTGGCTGCGTGATGATGTGGCTCACGTCCACGATCCAGAGTGGCAGCCGTGCTTTGAGAACATCGATAGTTTCCTGTCTGCCCTGCTGCTCTCGGTGGAGAGCCAGAGAACTATTGGCTACGGCTCCAGAATGGTGACAGCAAACTGCCCAGAAGGTGTCATCATCCTAATGGCCCAGTCGATCTTGGGGTCCATCATCGACGCCCTCATGGTGGGCTGCATGTTTGTGAAGATCTCCCGGCCACAGAAGAGAGCCCAGACCCTGATCTTCAGCAAGCACTGCGTCATATCAGAACGGGACGAGAAGCTCTGCTTGCTTTTCCGCATCGGCGACTTGAGGGAAAGCCACATGGTGGACGCCAAGATCAGGGCGAAGTTGATCAAGTCCAGGCAGACCAAGGAGGGCGAGTTCATCCCACTGGAGCAGTCAGAGCTCAACCTGGGCTATGACACCGGTGGGGACAGACTCCTGCTGGTGGAGCCCCAGACCATTACCCATGTAATCGACGACAGCAGCCCCTTCTGGGAGGTTGGAGCTGAGTGTCTCAAAAGGGAGGTGTTTGAGATCATTGTCATCCTGGAAGGCATTGTCGAAGCCTCAGGTTTGTATGTGTTATGGAAAATTAATAATATACCACACTGGAAAAAGACAAAATATGGTCTTTGTAATTTAATTTGTAAGATCTTGCAAGAAATGGAAACAGTCCACACACAGTTCCAAGCCTGTCTGTGGAGTGTCCCACTCACTAAAACCAGAGTTGTCCTTTTATACATGTGAACAGACTAGGTCAGGGGGGGTTTGAACAATAGCAAATGGAAGCATATAGTCATGACATTCTTCTTGTGACATCCTCATAAATACCTTTATCTGAAGGAGGTAATAGAAAAGACACAAAAGGCTTTTTAAGATAGCAGAGGAGACAGGAAATCTGTTCAGAGAACAGCTGACATCTTGGGCAATTTAGAATCACCAGGCATCTCACATGACATGTCCTGTGTGTGCTTAGTAAAGATACCTTTGTCTAAACATATAGAATTGTAAAACACAGAATTGTTTGTAGTTCAAATAAAAATTCCATTACAGTATGGATGTTATACTAAGCCCAAAATACACCAAGCCAACAGTGAGAAGTCTCGATGCAGTGGCCACCTACGCCGGCTAGATACGCCAGACAGGTGGCAGCTGGTGAAGAGCCTCCCCTAAACCCCCTCTAGACGTGTTACAATCAGGCCCACCGCAACCGAATGTTGTCTTGGTGTATTGTGGGCTTTATGTTAGTACAATATGTCCCGAACACAAGATCTTATTCTGAAATTACCTACCAATCTTTCATCCTCTAAGCCTGAATCCACACTGTCTTGCAGGTATGACATGCCAAGCCAGGACATCCTACACAGAAGATGAGATCCTATGGGGCCATCGCTTTGAGTCCTGCATGTCCCTAGAGAAGGGGGCCTTCCGTGTGGACTATAGTGCATTTGATAAGACTTTTGAAGTGCAAATGTACCCACTCAGTGCAAGAGAAAGGAGCACAGCAGAGGAACAGTAAGGTCTGCTTTAAAAATGTCCTGTTTCAGTATGATATTATCACTTTTAAATAATGTCTTTAAGTGAAGATGATTTTAAAGAAATGTGTTCAATCATATTTCTAATGTATTAACATGTCCACATTTGTTGTGTTTTTAATGTGTGTGTTAATGGGTAATAAATGTCGGATCATTATATGTCCGTGCAGTATTCTGCAGTATTTAAGAACCATAGGTTAATACACATTAGTCAAAAGAGCTAATGTTGACCACACTATAATGTTGTGTTTTGTTTTTGTTTTCATTGTTGTAAATAGCAGTTTATTTAATGACAAAATAGGATTCAGGAGAAAAATCTGCTTTCACCTGTAGCAGTTCATTTTCTTAGAAATGCAATGACAACTACTCCAATTATATATTAATGAGAGATACAAAGGATGCAGTTTGGGCTTGTTGCAAGTTATTCTTAAATATAAATATAAATTTCCAAAGTAACTGTAACCCTCTGTTTTTGCATGTATTGGCAGGAAAATGTACTTTTGATTTCTGTGACAACTCAGGAACTGGACTCATATATCATGTTTTAATTTATTGTTCACAATTAAAATTTAGTTTGATGCACTCACATATAACGTGAAATCCCCTGCAATATGTAATATATATAGTAAATATAAAGATTTTAAAAAATAAAAGGAATTTATGCAACACAAAAGAAGAACAATATACTCCAGCGAATAAGCAAAAGGGTCTGATGTTGGAAAAACATCATGCATGAATTCTGACAAATTGACAAATTGAAATGGAGTTAGCAAATATACAGTAGCAACAAGCTGCAAGACATGCCAGACATTGCAGTCAGCCTGCTAGTCATTAATACTGGCAATATGTGGGTTATCCCGAAAGTGGGACACTCCTAGATTTGTGCCCAGTATTGCCTTTGTGGTTTAAACTAGTATAACTAAAAAACATTTGTTTTGTTTTAAAACTGCATGCCCATCCCATACCTGAGTTCTGAGTGACAGGCACGCATCTCTACTCCTGCCCCTACAGAGCTCCTATAGGCTCATACCCTTCTCTACCCTTCCACTTTTGTGGACAGCTGTGTTTAAAAACATAGAAATTGAGCCAGAGCAGAAATTTGGTGTCCTGGGGGCACTATAACGCAATTTAGGAGTGTACCTTGAATACTGAAGAACATTGCAATTGATATCTTTCCCATATATCAGTGTCGTATCTGGATGTGCATTCGTTTTTTAAAATGTGTATAAATTTAAAGCTACTTTATTAAACTTGATGGTCCACCTACGGTACCGTATGCAAGTGACCATGGTATCTTGTAGGTACAGTATGTAACATTTGTTAATTATACCCTTTGTTATAATATGAATGTAATTTGTTAATTATATTCTGAAGAAAATCATCTTTGTCTGCTTTGTGCAGCAAGCAATAAAGGATTTTGTGTTTTACTGCTAAATCATCAGTTAAAGTGGTGTTTATTTGTGGAATCCAGCTGCTTTCAAAGGTGATTAGAAGCAAATGGATTCTAATTAATGAACAGTTTACATATTATGCAACAACAGCACATATTTGTTGGGAACACACCTTATTTAACAGCCAACACGTCTACAGTATATTACAACTTGTCGTCTATTACAACTATATTGCTGAATTTACCAGTATATTATTGGTCGACACATTGTTGCCTCGGGCACCTCTACAAAAGAGAACGATGCCTTGGTCAGCAAGGTGTCATTACTGCTGTGCTAAAATAATATGGCAATATTGTGACACCTCATCAGTGGCAACTCATGCAATGATTGTGTCAGCGCGTCTTTTTGACCGTGAAAATCTGATATCGACTCTCACATACTTTAAGTAGCCTGTGTTTGTCCTGCATGTTTGTAAGCATGCAGTAATGTTGACTGACCACTTAAAGGTGATGCAAAATGCACAAATGCTGTAATAATGAATTATGGCGCACTTATAATAAGTTTACAAGGGTCTTTGACAGGAATAATTAATGCAAAAAAATAAAGTAAATGTAGAAATTAAAATAAGATGTAGAGAGGAATTACAAAATAGTTAAATGGGGGAAAATGAAATATTATATAATGAAATAAAATATTTCACACTGTTCAAACGATTACATATCAGTAGATTCCATGTTTTTTAACTCTTCGACACTCCTTATATCTAGTATAGTAGCTCAGTTCGCCCGTACGACCTAATGTATATGAAACTTTCACACTTTCCCTCGTTCTCTGCCACGAAGATACAGTTTTGAGGTTTCATGCTTTCAAATATGTATGATATGATATGATGAAATGTCCAGCGTGGGAAAAGGACACAGTATGCCAGGCCCACATGAGGTGAGTGTAGATTTCGGTGATTGCACTGGGTGCACCATTTTGCAGACAGCAAGTCCATGGGAACTAGTCCGTCGTTACCTCTGGGTCACGTCTAGCCTAGAACTTCCTCTGCGAACATGTGCATACAGCCAGGCAACGTAGGGTTAGCGGTAACTGCACGATTGTCAAGGGCTCGTCAAGGACACCCTACAGTTTTTGTCACCGTCGGCTTGGTGTAGTCTGGGTTTAGCTAGGCCTACTTACTGTTAAGTGTCACTATAAACTGGACATTTCAAGAATGTACCTTTTAGTGTTTGCCAGGACTGATATAACGTCACTGGCTGGCATTGTATTGTGCACAAAATGGAGAATAGCCTTTTTAAGGAAATGTTCCTTTTTTAAATCTGATCTCACCAGAAGTGCTAGTCCTTCACATAAAATTGGAGGTCACAGGCACTTTTCAAAGTAATTATTTTGGGTGAGTGCTATCGACAAAGATTTTAAAAACTGTCACTGCTAATGTGAAAATAACATTAACAAAAGTGCTTAGCCAATTGGATCGTTATTTTTTATGTTCTGAATGTTTCCCCCATGTGCATTTTGCTGTTCTCCCATTTTGTGTCTCCCAGTTCACAGTGCAACCCACAATGAAGCCTCGGTAGACCCGTGGCAGTCCATTGGTTGCATATAGTCTCTCGCAGCTTGTCGACATTTGCATAATTGATGGGAAGACGATTTAATGCTGCGCCAGGCGCGAAGGGACGCTCCTCCGAAGGGAAGACACGAAAATTCTTGTAGAGATCAGGCACAAGATTAAACTATCGACACAAAGCACGGAAAATATCGAAGAAGAGAGGCCTATTAGAATTTTAGTTTTGATTCTTATTTGAACGTCAAATAATCTTACTGCGTGTGTGTTTGTTATGAGCACGTCATGTGGTACCACAGTCTGCTTGCATTTTGACATGTTTCAATCAATCAAACAGTGTTTGTGCCTAAATATTGCATCCGGTTTAGACTTGATCTGTTAATTTTTAATGCAAATGAAATCAGGGGAAGGAGGCAATCAATCAAAAACGATGCATGGTGACAAAAATTGTGTGGTGTGTTTTTTTTAGCAGGTATTAAGCAGGTTTAAAGTATAAATTGCCTATTATAAGTTGTGTTGTAGATGAATATAAATAAAATTTTAATTATCAAGAAATCATCTTTTCTCATTGAGCACAAAGGAGAATTTTTCTATATATTTATTGCCAACACTGTCACGTAGACGTAGATGCTAGAGTAGTCCAGATGTTATACTATAATATAATATCTATGAAAAGTAGCAGATTTATACCTATAATCTCAAAATGTTTCATATAAATGAATGTCTTGCTGCCATTTATCACGTAATTAGGTAATACAATAATGATTAATGCCTAATGCCCATTAGTAAAAGCCATTTCGCTTGTACTTCTTTTAGCCTAGATGTTATCATCTGGTGTCTGAAGCCCACCTCAGGACTGGACTATATATCGAAGTGGGGAGCAACAGATAAAACCCTATCCTAAAGCTTTTAACTTTTTAAGGTTTTCATCTGACGAAGATCCCAGTGAGGATCTAAACATTAATTACATTAAGATGTAAGTGCAGCATTATGCAGTGTGGGCCCAAACCTATCATTTGAACACAGTCTCTTAGCAAAATAATCCCTACAGAGCCTTAACCCACACATCTGTAGGCCAATTCCTGATGCCAAAATCAGGCTTTCCAGAGATGCTGATTGAAAGCCCCCACAACTGCTGCAGTACATATAGTACTTATCTTTCATATTAACTGTAGAATTTCAAAATACTTGCCTATCATCAGTTCAAATGTGATCATACAGACATATCAGACAATATTTCTAATTGTTTATTTACCTTGCTATGAGCCTACTGATCATTGCTTCTGATTTCGGTTAGGACACGACACTGTCGAAATTAGTTCTGGCCACTAGGGTGTCTGGTGAGGGTGTTGATGCAAATGTGGGTTTTGGGATTCACTATACTTCACTATGAGGTCAGCATGGACTGGTTTTGGCCAGCCCAGGAAAGGTTCTGCAGGCAGTACAGACATCATTCTCCTGCAGTAGACATTGTTTTATTGAAGACCTAATCATGTATACAGTGAACGCTCTTGGGGATGGACGCCTTGTGTTCACATTATATAAATGATTGGATATAAAATACTTGAACACTCTGTGGATTTTCCAAGCTTTCACATTAAACATATTTTCAACTGTTCCACTTCAACACATCTTTGAGCGTCCTATATTTACATCATTTAAAATATTCCTCAGTCATTTCAGTCAGTAGTTCATTAAGAGCCATGAAAATATCAAATGTACAGGCTGCTAAGGCAAAGATATAAGAATGCTAACCATTCCTACAGCGTTTGCAGTAAATAAATAATTTAAAGACACATTTATTCATAAACATAATAGGCTATATAACATTTTAAGTTTTGGGCTAAAACTGCAGAGAGCTTGGACATACAATATTTAAAGTTTGATGACGATAAGGATAGATAGATATACAGAGATATACAGTATGAAATGAGATGCAAATAAATACTATTTAAAATTAGACTAAGCTTCCAATTTTTGGGATACATTATAAATGCTCAAAGATGAAAATACTGTAATAGCACTGAAATCTACTCTTGACACATGAAATTAAACTCTGTGTGTAACTACAGCAAATGTATTGCATCTCACAACAAGCAGGCTAGGCTATGCTATGCTTGATCTATTACACCTGTCCTACCGACATATAAGTAACGACATGGGGTATATTAAATATGTAAAGTCACTTGAAGGGAAAAAATAGTTCATACAAATAAATTAGCTATTTCTAATAGCCTATGCAGCGTTGCACTGCCTAACAGCACCACAATACCCATAGCCTAACAATAAACTGTTACGTTGTCATAGGGCATGCGAAGATAATAAAGAAACATGGCCAGTACGTCATCATAAATATGTTTTGTCACCTGTTTAGACAGACTGACAGACTTTTCTGAATAATTTAACAGAATAGTGTGTCCCACCCTGTTGGAAGCATAAAAAGGAAAGGAAAGTCTCCTAGAGGGAAGACGTTAAAGTCAAAGTCAAAGCCAAGCAGGCAAACTGTTTATACGATCTCTTAAAGAAATAGAATCTGTTTTAACAGGGTGTGACCGTGTCCCTACATCAGCTAAATTAATCTGGCCACAGCACTCACTTTACTGCCCCCCCCCCCCCCCCCAGAACCCAACCCTCATTTTTTAAATTTCTAACCTATAGGCCTACTGCGATATTTACAGAATAACAAGTTATCTGACACTATCTCAAAGCTACTCTAAATTCTATATTCTACATGTATTTAATCTACTTATAGGCTATACGTCAATTACAAGCGGAGCCAAGGTTAATACACTGGACTGATTGGCGATGGATGGATTAGAGTCAGACGTCATCAGATCGTGTGCAAGTGCTGTTCTCTGTGCCGTATTGCTTTTCCTCAGTTTATCCCAGGCAGATGTTGAGAGTTTCGTGTGTTAAACCCCTGAATTTTGAATCAATAACTATTTACACGATGAAAGGCGAGGCGGCCCCCAGCGGGCGACATTGTCAAGACGAAACAACCGTGCGCAACACGGGTCCCTCTACTTGGTCGGGCGGCGAAACATCTTCGTCGGACGCGTAGTGCGTAGGGAACACGTTATAGCTTTCTTCCACGGGACTAAAAGGTTTCTCAGCGTCACGGCTAGGTGAGGCGGCGGCACCCGAGGACGGCTCTGTGTCCCGGTTCACCTGGCGGACGATAATGCACGGTTTCATCGGCTCCCTCGTTACAACGGGGCTGCGGCTGTCGCGCTCGTACTCCTCTTGGGCGCGTTGGATCTTCCTCTTCCTCAGCTTCCTCTTGTGGAAGTGAAACGTCGCCAGGGAAACGAATATTATTCCAACCAGCATGGCCGCCAGCACGACGAGCGCGAAAGTCGAGGAGAAGTAGGGCGGGAGGAAGTGATTCATCTGCACCGCGCACGTGCTGTTGCCCTGGGAAGCGCCGTGGCAGAGGCGCAACGGTATGGGGAGCACCGAGTCCTCCGCCGTCTTGGCCGTCATTTGGTCGGGACTGTCCTAAGGCTCTTCTCGACTTGCTTCGAAACGTGGACGGGTCCTTTCAAGCCAACCTCAGCGTGATAAACGAAGCGCGCCTCGGCTCGCCCATCTGACAGTCCAAACGGGAGGGAGAACTGAGGAGGGAGAAGAGCGGGGACACTCATCAATATGCAACGCAGAACACCATCTATGGCATACCGGTGCTGTGTAGGAACGCAATTGTGTCGCCGAGGGTGGTAGCGTTTAAGACACACCCCGTTTTTGAAGGTTCATTTGAATCCACGGTTGTCTCTTAAGATGATAATTGCGCATTAAACATTAAGCAGTAGCCTAGCCGTTTCAAACGGACACCATAGGAGGATATGAGCCCGTATTGAGCAAAATGGTAATCAATAGGCTTACAGACAAAAGACGGGGTAGGCTATTGTAAGATGGGGAGGCCAGATATCACGATTATAACGTGTAGCCTATACGTTTTATATATATAGGCTATATATATATATATATGTGTGTGTGTGTGTGTGTGTGTGTGCATATATGGGCTATTTTTATGTGAAAGCCTGCTCTGCTTTGTCTGTTATTATAGCCTGCTTACAATAGGCTATAGCCCACAGAGGCCATAAAAATGTAGGTTGATTCTTACCTGATTAACAGGGCACTCAACGAAGCAATATCCTTCTGTGGAAGACCGGCTATGGAGTAGTGATACGCGGCTGGAAGAAGTCTCATGAATTACAATGACGCATTCACACAGTGCGAATGCTGCCGTGGGCTTTGTTCACGTAGGCCTACGCACGCTAGATCATGGGCGCGCGTCCCCCGTGCAGCATATAAACTCCGTCTGCAGAACCCCTTTTTCCGAGTAAACAGAAACGTTTGGCTCATGAACGAGCTGGGATCTATTTTTTGTCAAAAATCGGTTCGTTCTCTCTCTCTCTCTCTCTCTCCCTCTCTCTCTCTCTTTCTCTCTCTCTCTCTCTCTCTCTCTCTCTCACTCTCGCTGTCTTATCTCATGCCCCAGACATCAGAATGAAGAGGCTTGCACGCCGCAGAGCTGTAACCAACTGTCCCATATATTAGCGATTTGTTCCCAAACCCAATTCCCAAAGCTTTTTTTGGAGGACATACATTTATAGTGTGCTCGTTGACGCCTTTTGCAAAAAAAAAGAAGTTGATAGATGATATAATATATAGCCTGTGACCTTTCCAAGCTTTCATGTCAGAAGCTCAACACTGGGACTGGCTGGGCACCAGCTCCCATCCTGAGATGATGGAAACGTTGTCAGTTGGCAAACTGGTCAAAGCAGGGTACACACTGCTGCAGCTATTATGCTATAATGTGTGTTATATTATGTGTGTAATATTTTTACTTTTGGTACTTCCGCTGACCAACAAAGAGAGCCCCAGAGTTGGCCTACCTGTAAGCATCCTTGAGCAAGATGCCTAACCCCTACCTGCTCCATGTAATAGCACCAAGTAATTGTAAGTCGCTTTGGATAAAAGCGTCTGCTAAAATGACCTAATTGTAATGTATATATAGGGCCTACTACTCGAGTACATACTCGATTTAACCACGTGATACAGCCGATTTACCCTGGACAACCATATGAATGACAGGGAAACAAGTTACAGCAAACAATGCAGTTAAAAAGTACAAGTCTATAAAGAGAATAATGAGCCACACCTGGTTGTTTTATAAAAGGCAAAGGCAATTTATTGTTAGGTTTACATAGCTTAAATATGTAAACTATTCTTGGATTCTTTGGTAGGCTCCTAGATTCTCCTTGGGACATATAGGCATGTAGGCTAGTGTGTATAACATTGTAATTACATTGCATTAGAGTAACATTAAAACAGCTGTTATAGAAAACACACAAATTAGACAAAATAAATACATTAATACTACAGAAATAATACAGTACAGAGTGAATTATGGTAAGGCTGCATTATGTGTGGAAAACACAAATTCAAGCAACAGACCAATTGTGAAATTATGAAAATCCCTTCTTGGCATTTTACTTTAGCCCATTCTCGGCATAAATTCCCAGTCTGCTCTCGCTGTACTGAACACGGTGCACTTCACTGTGAAACATGAATCACTTACTCTACGAGTGATAGTCTCTATGATGAATTCGTTCTAGATGAGTGCTTGCTGAAAAATTCATGCATACAGTTAAAACATCATGACACACATGTGCCAGGGGCCAAGGCCACTAAAGGAGAATTGACAACGGCACTTATTTTAATATTAATATTCATAGTACAGGCATTGATGACAGACTATTCTTATATAAACGTCAATATATATATTATATTGGCCATTTGTACAGTGTTGTGATATCCATGTTAAAGCCAATGTAAAACACCTGATAAACCAACTGGCTTTATTTCTGATTCCCCTGGGAAACCTCTTTATGTCTCCGCGCCGGCGACAGCCATGGCCGGAGGCATTGGGCTCTAGTTTTCGGACAGCGCAAGGCTGACGGTAGCGCCAACGCAGACGTATTGACAATTTAGTTGGGCGCAAAGGGGTCTGGACTTGGCTGGTCACTTGGAGTCAAAGATGAACTGATTCGATTTTGGTGGTGGAAGGTGAAAGGTCCAGGTTGCTGTGACCTCATATGTCTCATTCTCGTGAACGCCATATCTCAATAACGCCTTGAGGGAATCTTTTTCAAATTTGATACAAACGTCCACTTGGAGTCAAAGACGAACTGATTCGATTTTGGTGGTCAAAGGTCAAGGTTGCTGTGACCTCGTGACCTCGTATGTTCCATTCTCGTGAATGCCATATAACATACACGAGCCAGGAAAATCTAGATAACAACTAACGTCTGCAACTAACAAGATGGTTACATCTTACATAATCTACACCGAATAACCTACTATTTTGTTTAATAACAACCATTAAAAGCTTAATACAAATATTAGCCTAATATATAGGGAAAGGAACAATAAAGATTTGTTGTGATAGCATGTTTCTCAATGAAAATGATTCAGTGGAATCATACGTCAGTATAATGCTACCTCACATTTGAACACAATTACACTTAATACCTTTTATTTAATTCCTTTAAACTCAACAATACATATATTATATGAGTCTAAACAAAAATGTATGTAGACTGAAACTGGAATGGTTTCAGAGGAGGCAGGATAGTTTAGTGTTCTAGGTGTTGGACTTCTAGCTGGAAGGTCGTGGGTTTGATAAGCAT
Source organism: Percopsis transmontana (assembly GCA_025447815.1). Classification (NCBI taxonomy): domain Eukaryota; kingdom Metazoa; phylum Chordata; class Actinopteri; order Percopsiformes; family Percopsidae; genus Percopsis; species Percopsis transmontana. The sequence continues at coordinate 1,432 of JAOEHI010053695.1, read as the reverse complement.
CCTTGAGCAAAATGCCTAACCCCTATCTGCTCCATGTAATAGCATCATGTAATTGTAAGTCGCTTTGGATAAAAGGATCCGTTAAATTACCTGATTCTAATTGTAACTGTAATTGGTTTACGGTGGCATACAACTGCAGGGCAGTAATTCTAGTTTTATTTTATTCTACGTCTTTGTGTAGGTACTCGTGGACTCAAACTACAGAACTCTCAACCTTCTGAGCTCTTATGGTGACTTTACCTTCATAGACTTTCTGCTTACATTACATTGTACCTTGTTTATACAGTATATATAACCCAATATACTTGCTGTCACTTACTGTGTACTGTGAACTGCTGCACAACCTGCAGTGGTCACTTTATGAGTCTCCTTTTATATTGTTACGTGTATTGAACCAGCTGCTAAACTAGCATGTGCACTTTATGTAGTTATGTTTACTGTCTTACTGTGTCATTTCACGTTGCACCTCGGTCCGGGAGAAACGACATTTTGTTCAGTTTTATCCAAGGAATTGTATAGAAATGAATGACAATAAAGTTGATCTATTCTAATCCAATGGGTCGTAACCATACAAAAAGTAGTTCCAAGTGTTATTATTGTGTTATTTACAGAATACGGTGCTTGACCTTTTGTGAATGAAGATTTCAGAATTGTTTCGGGGAAGGGCTGTTACCTATAAGGAGAACTCCCTTTGCAGTCGGCTAGATTCTGACCACGGGGCGGCCGTGTCCAGGGCCATAAAATGTGGAAGAGGAAGATTTCCAGGATAGCTGAAAGTCAAGGACACAGTGTTCTCTCATAGGCTTCTGCACTGAGACCGCTTGTTGGCAGCAATGCAGCATTTTAATTGTGTTTCTTGTATTTCCGTGCCTGCTAGTTGAAAGCCACTTCTCTGCCGCAGCCTCCATGTTTTACTGCGTCTATAAATGTACTTTATACTCTGTACTATGCACTCTCCCTTTACTTGGCTCACGGTTTCCTGAGTGCATCTCCTTCTCATCCTCCCTGTTTGAGGTGTATCTTCCAAGGTGTTGGTAACACTGCGTTGCTTTCGAGTCATGGGGCCATAGGCTATAGTAAACCGCTGCGTGGGAGTGTGGGCGGGGTTTAGCCCTGTCTGTGTGTGGGAGGGAAGATTTGGAGGTGTGGTTCACGGGACTTGGGGATTGGGAACAGGTGTGGGCCAATGATTATGAATCACCTGTCTCCCACAGTAAAAGAGGACAGAACTGACCGCTGGGGGGACACTAGTGAGCTAGGAGGCTGGCGGCACGAGGACCCAGGAGAACTGGTTTATCCTGCGGTGTTATTTTATCGATCACCAGGCAGTAGTAAGACCTGTGTGTGTATGGATATGTGTGTATGTGTGTATGTGTGTATGTGTGTATGTGTGTGTGTGTGTGTGTGTGTGTGTGTGTGTGTGTGTGTGTGT
>JAOEHI010053694.1:0-14891 GCA_025447815.1 Percopsis transmontana | reverse complement strand
TTGACAAATGTACTAATTGTAAGTCGCTTTGGATAAAAGCGTCTGCTAAATGCTGTAAATGTAAATGTAAATGTATTATCTCTATCAGCTCTATTATTTACATTGACTTTGAAATTGTTTTAAAAGGTGCCCCATCATAAAATGCAATGCTATGCTTGAAATTGATTTATTTTTTAATGGCCAGCATGAGTTCGTGAGTGGCCATAAGAGAAATAAAAAATGAGTACTAAATCTACTACTGTGTCTTTTGTAGAAGAAGCATGGTGAGGCCTTGCCTTTGTATCAACGGGCTCTGAAGGTGTATGAGGACAGTCTGGGCCGCTCCCATCCACGGGTTGGAGAAACCCTGAAGAACCTGGCTGTTCTTAAGTTAGTCGACATATTAGTAAAATCTCTAGTAAAAAAGTTCTACTGAAATGCCTATTATTTCTAATATATAGTGTATATATTGTTTGTTTTTTTTAAAATACTCATCTATTTTTATTTCTTTTATTATAGACATTTGTTATTAATAAATTTTTTCTATAAATGCATTTTTGCTCTTCCCCATGCAGCTATGAAGAGGGTGACTTTGAGAAGGCAGCAGAGCTCTATAAGCGTGCAATGGAGATCAAGGAGGCAGAGCCATCATTGGTGTGTGGGAACGCCCCCTCTCGACACTCCTCCAGTGGGGACACGTTCAGTCTGAGGGGACCTGCCCCCCTGCAACACACCCCCAGGTGACTTGTTCCACATGGTAAAGCTCCAATTAACCAATCACGCTAATTCATTTAGTGCTGGATAGGTGCAAGGTGATTTTTTAAACAGACCTCGTTTTAAAGTGAAGTATTAGACGTTATTATCGTCACACGATAATTACGTGGCCATTATAATAAGTGGCCAGTGAACGGCTACTAAGTGTGCGAAACTGAAACTTATTTTATAAGTTTCTTTCTTTATATATATATATAAAATAATGTGAACTGAAATCAAATTAGCCCTTTTAAAAGGCATGCAACTCAGGTGTGTTTTTTTTTGGAGGGGGGGGAATTCCACCCTGATATTTTCAATTTAAGTGTTTCACAGGATATGGTCAACTACTACATAAAAAGGTTTTCACAGATTGTATTGTATTTTGGCATGGCATTTCTGTAACCAAGAGTGTAATGCACAGTCTATGCACATGTAAAGTCCCTGGAAACACACAAAGGTGTTTTATGTTCGTTTGGCTAACAGATTCATTGGGTAAAGTCAAAGCTGGAAAAAGCTGGATCTACTAAAAGTTGTCAGTTGTCCCACAGGTGCAACAAAATAGACCTAGGAGAGTCAGACCGTGGGTTCAGTACAGTGTTACATATAATATACGTTAAATGGATTGAACACCTGTTTAAATAAGGAAAAGTTGTGTTTTGGTTTGAATAATTATTTCAGTGTGGCAGATATAAAAACTAAATGTTGTGGGCTGTCACGCCTAACGTAAACGAGAGTGAGTTCATGAATATATCTAATGTTTGCGAGGAAACACACACACAAAAAGTGCATCCAAATACACCAACACAGTCCTGACAAGAGGGCCACAATCTACTTTTGTGTGGGTGGACTTAACACTAACATTGCTTTTCTAAATTCTGTTGAAGATTCAGAAACCATTAGTACTAAACCAGCAGTATTATATAGCAATGGCACTTTCTGGCCCTATAGAGAAATATTAATAGTAAACTGTTAGTCAGTTACAGTGCCAACTTGATCCAATACACAATTTCTTTTACTTTGACCATATCCTGTATAGGGCTACCAAGCTACCAGCAGTATAACAAATTATACAAACTTATTTTTTATTAACTGTGAATGAAGTGTGTCCATAATAAAGGTTACGCATTTTAATTATTGTTACTAGGTAGTATTTTAGCATTATTTTGAATACGATTTAGGAATAGCACCAAGGCAAATAGGCCTAATCCAGATTTAAAACATGTCACAGACAGTATTTATGCAAGAATACATTTTAGACACTTGTTTGTTTAGGGTCAGAAAAGGAATTTGGCAGAATTCTCTGAAAATCAGTTGTGCTTGTTACAGTATAATAATGTTTTACGACCTGACTGAATGTACATGAAGCCAAACTGTTCAAAAGCTGATCCTTTATCGCTGAAAAAGCTGTACTGTACTATAACCTTAAGTGCATTGTTTTTATCATGTAATTGCAATTATAAGAACTGTACAGGAATATAAACAATCATACTATGAAGAGTGTTTTGCATCGAATAAATACTTTATTGAAAAGCGAAATGTTTTTACTACTGTTACAGCAAAGAATTTTTGCAAAGCTGAGCAAATGACAGAACAGATACATGCAAAGTCAGAACCCTCATTCCTAACTTTAGGGGTGACTGTTAAATCAACTTTGATTGTAGTCTTGGTTTGCTAATTTTAAAAGATGTTAAACATCTACAAGTGTTACTGTACGTACACTTTTGTACACGTGCAGCATTCCACATCTTACAATGAAATTAGACTTTACGAAAGTGCAGTCTACTGTTTAAGACCAAATAACCATGACCCGAGGTCAAACCATTGCAATCATTCCTTGCATTGGATTGGTGTTGGATCACCATTGAAGAAAATTCCATGACAAGCACGATAATTACATCTTCTGCATCTTAGCCATCAGCTCCTCTAGACTCTGTTCTGTGTCTGCCACAGTGGCTCCTTCAGCTGTGTCCTAGTTCAGATTTTTAAGAAATCACCGTTAGCTAAAAGGAGCTGAAGTGGAAAATGACCACGCTCATACAAAGAGCGCACTCACCTTTTCTGGGATGGTGTAGGCTACAGTAATGCCCTCTGGGAGGTCAGGGACGGGGCCAGAGGCGGCCTGTAGCTCCTCATCGGTCACCTCCGATACTAGTTCGATGCCTAAACACAACATAGTCATTGAGCATTGGTTTGCATACTCAACAGCTTACAGAGTTTTACACCAGCCATGTCAGCCAGCTTGTTGGACCATTCACCCCAGTCGTTGTCCTCGTGTACAACCGCCTCCTCCTCCTCTTCTACCACTTCCTTCTTGGGACACTCTGCTTCTTTCCTCTGGAAGAGAAAAATTGGCCAGTGTTTGTGATTGAGTTAGAGATGTGTTCAGTGCAACGGTGTCGCATCGCCGACTACGTTATGTCATTCCCAACAGTCACAGAGGTATCTGCACTTGTTATTAAACCTGTTGCAATATACATGGCATTTCCTGCATTCTAAACAAATAGAACCTGCCTCGGCCTGCCTGAATACTCTAATATGAGCATTTTAGACACGCAAACACACCTTGTACTCTTCCTGCTGTTTTCTGCAATGACGGTCATCACACTGGGGGTTAGCCTTCATAGCCATAGTGGGGAAGAAGTCCTGCATGGCATTGTAGCCCAGATAATAACTGACAGTCCCGAACTTCAACAGATACCTAGGAAACAAAGAAACTTTTAATCCACAATGTACACATGCATGCGACTGTTCCCCGTTGACGTTAAACGACCAGATCTTACTTGAGGACGTTTTGCACCAGAATTCCGGCTACCACGCCCATCGTGGTCGGCAGGCTAGCCGCGCACACTCCGTCTCTCTTCAGGGTCTTCTCGTCGATGTTGGCTGCCACCACCAAGGGAGGGGCGCACTGTCCCAAAGACACGGTCACCGGTCAAGTGCGGTGAGATTTTTTGCTAGCCTCACATTGATGCTGAAATATCATACTTCAAAAAAAGGGCAGTGTGCAGATATCCCACAGTATAAAAGACAGTAAAACACAGCTATGTAAAATTTTGAGACGTCTGTGTTGTGGACATACGGCGAAGCAGGCAGTCTCCCCGGGGATGATAAGCTGGATGTGTCCTGATACAGCATTTTCACTCACACCCGACTCCATCCAGATCTGGCCCAGCTCATTACAAGCCTATATACACATGAGCCACATGCATTTAAATTAATAACAATCCTGCCCTCCTCCCCCAAAGAACCTTCCACAATACAAGGGAAGTGTTGGCTGACAGTGGTGTACTGACTGTATTTATAGCCATCCTGGCCTCAAAGTTGTCCACACAACTCAGGACCAAATCCACCGGCCTCCCTTCTTCCAGCCCTCCATGACTGCGAACACAGAAGGGTCATTGGCGATACATGAGTGGCAGTGGTACTAACGGGGTTTGCAGTAACGGGAAAAACAGCAGATGACCCACCTGATGCGCTCCATGAAGTGTGTGAAGTTTTCCATAGTGGTGATGTTGTAGTTGTGGGTCTCGAATGATACATCTGGGTTGATGTATCTTGTGGGCAAATTATACAACAAGTCAGTGTCGAGAATTGGTGTTGTGGGGGAGGGGTCACTGTAGGGCAGGATAGTCTAGTAGTGTAGGTGTTTGACTCCCAGCCGGAAGGTCGTGGGTTCAAGCCCCAGAGTTGGCCTACCTGTAAGCATCCTTGAGCAAGATGCCTAACCTCTATCTGCTCATGTAATAGCAGAATGTAATTGTAAGTCGCTTTGGATAAAAGCGTCTGCTAAAAGACCTAATTGTAATTGTCATCTCTGGTAGGCTACCTTAGTGTGTGTTCAGCTGCTTCCACTTTACTAAGGCCTGCCTGGTGAGGCTGGAAGAACAGCCGGTTCATGTTGGCCAGCTCCACTTTATCATAGTCAAAGAGGAGCAACTGTGAGGGGTACATTAAGGTAAATGTTAGAAAACATGTAGTACACTATTTACACATTGAAGAACTATAAAAGGAACAATAACGAAATAATCCAAAATTTGTATTACCTTACCAATGCCACATCTTGTGAGCATTTCAGCTGTCACACTACCCACTCCCCCAACACCAACAACAGCTACTGTGTATGTCCGGATTTTCTGTAAAATTACAGAATATAGAGGCCTCAGCAAGCATTTTTGAGGTAGCCTACAAGAAGCCACAATAAAAAATGCAACACGATCAAAAGACAAACCTGGCTCGTCATACCTCATAATCGTCCACAATACCCATTCTCTTTAAGGCCATAAGACGACTGAAAGGTGAACAGGCATTCGTTATTGTATGTAGATGTCGCCATATGTCAAGGCATGACTAATGCAACGTTGGGCGCTGCCATTCAATCCTTCACCGCGACAAAAAGTCTCCTCACAATAAATCTAATCTATTAGTTTTACTTACCTGTATGGATTGGAATCTACCACCTCGGCACTCATTTTGTCAATTTTAGGTCTGTGAAGTGCCAGGTTGTGTTCTGCATCCTCCGAGGCGCATCGCTTTTGCTTGCACTTTATTAGCTCGTTTTCGAGCTCTCTCACCCGCAGCTTCAACTCTTCCACCGTAGCCATCGTGTTAACTAATAAACGATATTAACGTAAAAAATTATTAAGTCAAATTAACGGCAAAAGGGTGTACGAAGTACACGTCTACACAACTCCAATCAGCTGTCCAGTTGTGTTCCCATCAAGAACATCCGTAGTGCAACCAAGTTACAAAACTACACCGTTCCTAAATTCAGTAAAAATATACTTGTAGATATTCAATAGTATTTGCTTACTATTATATATTTTACTATTTACATAGCCATAGATATAATGGTTAAGTAATCCTTTAGTAATCCCAATCAACAGTATTGATCTTCACCTGGCCAGTGTTGTGCCGTAATATGCACCCCTGCCGTGAAATGCAACCTCCTCGCACATAAATCACTCGAAAAGTGAAGCATGTGCGGATTACTCAATCAGCGCAACTCTACTAAACCGTACAGACTGCGACTCATGTTTAAGAGGACACAAGAGTGCACTGTACATGGTAGGTAGGCATATCCTGGGGACATGCGTGTATATTGGTGAAAGTTTCCCAGTTTAACTAACCAATTTTGAAAGTCTTCGGCGCAGACAAATTACGTCGCACACAGCTGTAAATTAAATTAAACCCTTCGCGTTCAGTCGTGGTTGTAGCCGCAGACTAGAAAGGCAACATTTCTTTTAACCGCATATCTTCTATTTCCACGTCGTATCTCTTAGTTATAGTATTACATTAAATAATATAGTATTACATAATTCACATTGTTGTCAACCATTGTTCAACAAAGTTTCTTCGTTCCCTTTTTACACAATTTTGATAGCTTCTAGCTAACGTTAGCTAACTGAGCTTTGGGTCAATACGCTTTTAGCGATGGTATCTTGTTTCGCTACTGGATGCAACCATCAAAGAAATGGCGTGGTGGGATGCAAGTTTTATAGGTTCCCGGCCAACGCAAAACTACTCAAATCTACACCTTGCTGCACTTTTTAACCGCGGTGTTACCACTGTCAGTAATATAACGAACACTTTCATCAGCCAACAGTTCTTTAAAGGCATACTGACAACAGAATGCCTGAATCCTTCCAAAAGTCCCCCAACTGTAAACAGTAACTGATGCAGAAGTCAAATTAATATAAAAAAAATAAACCTAATTCACATGCAGAGGTATGCACTCCTATGGCACTATTATATTTTGCAGTAAACTGCTCCCCGGATCAACACCCACACTGACCCTTATTTATTCATCTTGTGGATGACCGAATGCGTTCTTCTCTTTGCTACAGCTTCAAGTTTAGTTACGCCTGGCCAGAGAGCGTGTACCTGGCGTGTATCACTGTTCAATAATAATTCTTGTGAAATAAACTAGTCCAATTCTAATAAGGGTCTTAAGTGAGTAATTGATTGGGTTGATCAAGGGAAGAATACAGAGTCTGTACATGGCAGTCTGTCTCAGAGTCAACAGAGAAATACGCAAATGGAGAGTACAGAAATGAGACAAGCTAAACAGAGAGGTCAGTTATGGTACAGGGTGACAGAAAACATCTCTCCAGAATATTATTTTATTTAGGGCTCCTGATGTTCAGAATTGGTGCTGTACACCTGGGAACTGTTATGACAACGCTAATATTTCCTTGAAAGGAATACTTTCGTGCAAATTCCACATTCATATTTCACCATCATTCATATTATGGAAATATTAAATTCACAGAGATTTTCTTCCTTCCTGGTTTCGTTGAAAAAGATTTCTCTTTTTTGGCCAAGAATCTACACACCCACATAATTTAGTGAGAGGATTAAATGGCCTAGATAGGAGCAGCTCCCCAGTTGAATGCAGGCCCTTGATTGACTTTTTTCCAGACACATTCTGTGTCAATGTAGCCAACGAGTTGTGGTAGGAAGTTTAGACCATGAGAGCAGAAAAAAAACACCATTCTGCGGCGCTCTGTGTATGGTTTACCTTGACATTTTGGACCCAAATAAGGAGGTTATTTATGTTATGTCATGTTTGTGTACGATTATTTTGCGTTTAAAAAGTGCAATTTATATATTTTTTTGTTTTCCGTCAAGCTACTTTCTTTGAAATAAATGAATAAAGCATAGACTGAAATACTATTGCTGTTATTTGCATCAATTACGTTCACAGAGCAGATGGATTTTATCCGAAGAACCAGTATAATTTTTTATGTATTAACTTTACCAAGTTAATATGTAGAAATGAACAGGCTGCAATTCCAAGATAAAATAATTTGGCTTTAGCCCTCTGTCCAGCTAAATTATGTCTTGTTGGCTGCTTTACGCATTATCTGCAGATGGATGTGTATAGTTCTAAACCGTTGAGGGCAGTAATGTCTACAGTCTACTGTATGCCTTTCTAGGTGTGCCTCAGTAAACGGTCCGACACCATTGAGACTCCACATTGCTCAACATGAATGCCCTTGGAAATCATTAATCTACTGTAAGATATGGAAGACCTGACAACACCTGTGCGTGTACAGCATTTGTTCAATGTTGAACAACTTCAAAAATATCTGGCAGGGAAGTTGTTGATATCGAACAATGACACACTCACTGTTAGACAATACAGGTAAGGTCTTTGTATGGTATTTCATTAACAAGATTTACTAGTTTTAACGAGTTTTGCAGGATTCATGTTTATCTGATAACGCATATGGACCTTGTCTTTCCAGTGTTGGCCAGTCCAACCCGACATTTTTAATCCAAACACCCACTGAGAGCTATGTTCTCAGAAAGAAACCACCTGGTGTTCTCCTTCCAGGGGCTCACAGGGTAAGTTGTTTAATAACTATGTCAACGATAATTTACCCTAACATCCATGCAAGGCTTTTCCTAAAATATCACAGGGTAAGATTAGATCTCATTTTCTGGTATGTCAGCGACCTGTCAACCCATGGCCTGGCTTACATTTTTGACTGTGTTTAGGTGGACAGGGAGTATCGAGTGCAGAAGTCCCTATTCTCTGCCAGCTTTCCAGTTCCTCAGCCCATCTTGTATTGCTCTGATGCTGCAGTCATTGGAACAGAGTTTTATCTGATGGAGCATGTAAATGTAAGTAGTAGTATTGAATATAAACTGCGTGCTTTATATCAGAGGTGTAACAGAGACTGCAAATTCAAGGTGTTGACATCCGTCTTTTTGGTGCAGGGGCGAATATTCCGGGATCTTCGCATCCCAGGAGTGAGTGGTGCGGAGCGAACCGCTCTGTATGTGGCCGCTGTAGAGGTGTTGGCTAGACTCCACTCTCTGAGCCTGGCATCCCTAAACCTTGAAGGGTACGGAAGAGGACCCGGCTATTGTAAGAGACAGGTGAGATGACCATTAAAACCACTCAAAAAATGTCCATGCAGTGAAATATTGTAAAATGTCATCCCTAGCCTTTTGAAAATATAGCTTGAGAACTGGCTTTCTACTATTCAAGGTGTATACCTGGACAAAGCAGTACAAGGCAGCAGCCCACAAAAACATTCCAGTCATGAACGACCTCTCCGATTGGCTGTCGGGTAATTTGCCAGCCGATGACAACGAGGTTACCCTCGTCCATGGAGATGTTCGAGTGGACAACTTGGTCTTTCATCCAACTGAGGTAGGACTTTACCAAATCTTGCCATCCCATACCTGCATATTGCCATCACTATCCCACCCATCACGATGCTACTGTTTCAAGGCACGCGTGATTGCAGTGTTGGACTGGGAGCTGTCCACCACAGGGCAACCCTTGGCAGACCTGGCGTACTTTCTTATGCCTTACTACTGGCCAGAAAACCTCAGCATCCTCAGCACAATGGGGAGTGTGAAAGGAATTGAAGGTAACATAACAAGAAATCATGTCAAGCTCCATAAATCTGAGGTTTTGTGAAAAGTTAAAATCAACAGGTCTGAGGTTTATTTTAAATATTAGGTTTCTGTCACATTGTGATGTCAGACTGTAATGCTAAGGCCCACCCAGACAAGTGATTGACAGCTTATTCTTGATAAGGGATCAGTCTTCCTTTTAAATACATTTACTGTAGTCTACTTCTCCCAGATAGGTATGGTAGGAACCTTGTGGATTCATTTTAAATATTACAAATTCATAAACGAGCCTCTTTAAATGAAAACTTGAATATACTCAAATTTGGTCACCCTGAGAAGGCATTCCAAGTGCAGAGGACCTGATCTCCATCTATTGCTGCCGTCGGGGTGTCCCATGTGCATTGCCACAGTTACATTTCTACTTGGCTCTGTCATTCTTCAAGCTAGCTGGAATTTCCCAGGTTTGCCCCTCTTTGACACACACGTAATTTAATCTGATTACATAGGTATAAATACAATATAGAAATTATACTATACACCTTTCGCTTTATTCTGTTCCTATTTTACTTAGGGGGTGTATGCACGCCATCTGTTGGGCAATGCCAGTGCTCCTAATGCTGAAGAGTTTGGCCAGTGTGTGGAGCCCTTGGCTAAGAATGCCCTGCAGATTGCAAAAAGGTTTGTTGTTACTAATAAATATATGCCTGTCTGATATACTGTACGTTTATCTATCAGTACAATGATACCTCTGTTTGATTATTGAAATTAACATAACCAGGATATACTCTTATCTGTTATGGCTCCAGACAGTTTGACTTATACTATGACCTAATACTGTGTTTATTCCACATGCAAACCAAATGGGTATCTAGACCAGTTGGAATCCAGTTAAACAAAGCAGTCATTTGCCTGTTCTCTTGACTAGGTTTGTGTGGTTTCCCAGGTCATTCCCAGGCCCAGTGGAAAACAGGCTGTTTCTCCAGACAGCCAAAGGCCAGGCTGTTCTCCAGCAGGTCAAAGACTTCATGAGACAATATGTGCTCCCTGCTCAGGAGGTCAGTTCCCAGGCCAAGCATTAAACAGTTTTTGATTAGCTAACAACGGTAGTCCAAAACAAAATTACAAGTTTACTGTTTACAAAATTACTGTATGATGCATCTTTTTTTCCTTCCCAGAACATTGCAGAGTACTACTCCAAATATGCAGAGTCCCCACAGAGATGGCACACTCCCCATGTCATTGAAAACCTTAAGGTTAGGAGTGACATGAAATCTGTAAAACAGGAGAACATTTTTTTTATTGTAGTATATTTAATAAACATGATCTATTAACAGTTTGAAGGTTGTTGGTTTTAAAGAATGAGAGGTTAGAACGTTAGTCCACAGATTAGCGGGTGGTGCTAATTCACACAAGGTTGCCACTTCCATTAAATAAAACAATCAAAGCTATTAAATCTTTTATTTACATGTCAGAGCATAGTTTTTATTTTTTAATCATTGTTTTGATTAAAACTTACTTCTGCTGCTATTAAGGGGTTATTTTAGAACATGTTTTTAAAAAGGTACTAGCAAAAAAGCAGAGCCAAGACAAATGTAAATGTTGCTAACGACACTCAACAATGTTTTATATTTTCACGTCTATCCTCACATATCCAACAAACTAGATTAATGTGAAAATGACCTTTTACTGGTAGGAAATATGATAATAAAAATAAAATGTTGAACTGTCCCATGTTCAGGCAAAGGCTAGGGAAGCTGGACTGTGGAATCTGTTCCTGCCTGCAGTCAGCGGACTCAGTCAACTGGACTATGCCCACATTGCCGAGGAGACTGGGCGCTGCATTTATGCCCCTGAGGTGTTCAACTGCCAAGCCCCAGGTAGTACACCACGCCTAATCGCCTTGAAAATACATGCGTTTACGCTAATATGACAACAACCAATGTATTTTTAACAATGACGTTTCATTGGGGCTGTTTTTATCATTTTGGTATAGATATAGTTTAATCAATATACCCGTCTCTTACTTTGAAAGTTTTTTTATATAAATAAAGTACAGTGGATATAAAAAGTCTACACAACCCTGTTAAATTGGCAGGCATTTGTGATGTAAAAAACCAAGATAACCAAAATAAATCATGTCAGAACCTTTTCTATTTTTTTTTTAATTGTGATATTTAAACCTATATATATATATATATATATATATATATATATAAATTAAATTGGAAAACAATCATTTATGGGAAAAAAATAAATGTACAATAACCTGGTTGCATAAGTGTGCACACCACTAAACTAATACTTAGTTGTAGCAACGGCGTGTGTTGGACGAGAGTAAGCGCAGCCAGCAAAAACACACACAAGCTGAATTACGGATGAAACTCTAGTAAGCGTTGTATTTAATACAGGAACACACACGTACAGGGCAATGAACCCGAAACAATGCCCAACAACTCCTGGGGTTGTTGGGGAAACTAAATACTCCTGGAACTAATTCCTAATGTCCTGCACCTGTGGGCCTACTGCTCCACAGGTGCGCTGCGGGGGAAGGAGGCACGATGCGCGCGTGACCGTGAGCGCGCCGATCGTGACATTAGTTAAAGCCTTTTATCACGGCCTTCAATCTTTTTGGGTAGGAGTCATTTAGTTTGGCACATCTTGACTTCATCTTGACAATATTTTACCATTCTTCCTTGCAAAAGTATTCTAACACTGTCAAATTCGCTGGGCATCTCCAGTGCACAGCTGAAGAAAAGCAGCCCCAAAGCATGATGCTGCCGCCTCCATGTTCACCGGCAAACATACCTTTTGGTATTATGGCCAAAAATTTCCACTTTGGTCTCAGACCATAACATATTATTCCACATGGTTTTGGGAGATTGGATGTATTTTTTGGCAAACTTTAGCCGGACTTGCCACCATCTTCCGTCTTGCCACCCTAACCAAGGTTGCCAAGGTTATTATCGTTAATGAAAACTAACAAAATAACGAAAACTATGTGTGAAGAAAACATTTTCGTTAACTAAAATAAAAACGAGGCTTTATAAAAAAAAATAAAAAATACCTAACTTAAAATGTATTGTGTGTTTGCAAAACTAGCTAAAATAAAGAAATTACAGAGAAAATGTTTTTAGTTTTCGTCTGTCTTTTCGTTGAGTTTGTATTAGCCTACACAATACTTTTTCTGACTTGAATCTCGCCCCTGACAAATTCCCATATTACAAAAAATTGACTAAAACTAACGCTGAAAATAATAAAAACCAAGCATTTTCAAAAAAAAAAAACATCTGCATGATGTCCTCGTGCTGACAGCACATATTTTCCAGTGTTCCTTGGCACAACACTGTGCTGGAATTTGACTGCAGCTGTCAGTAGATGCCAAATAGTCTCTCTGGCTTTTTAGGTGTAAAAAAATATTTTGTCATTAGCAACTACATTTAAAAAGATATGTACCATACTAGACTGAATATTGTTTTTCCTGTGTACCCATTCAAACACACAGTTGTCGCTTTATCTCTGATGCCAACAATGTTCGGGATAGCGAACCTGCATACAGCTGTATATCTGCTTGCGTGCAGAAAAGACAGGTTTCACGCCCTATCGTCTGCATAATCAGGTTACGTGCAGATTAAAATACCTTTAAATTCTGGTTTGTATTGTTCTGTGCCCAAGCACGGCTTAAAAGGAAAGAGAAGCTGATAACAACTTCTTCACGTATTACACACCGGTGATCCTATTGAGGCACCTCATATATGCCTATAGAGCATGCTAAATACGCACTGTACACACTGGTACATAAAATGCGTAACAACAATGCCGTTCAAACAAGTCAAAATTAAATAAAAACGAATGGGGAAAAATGCAAAACTAAATTTACTTTGCCCGTAGACCAGACATATGAATAAGAATTCAGGAGATTGTTGTCACATGTAGGTTGCTGTAGGCTTGTTGTCTCCCTGACCCGTAAACTCCTGGTCTTCCGATCAATTTTAGTCACTGTTGTGCCATATTTTCTTCACTTGTTGATTATTGTCTTTAGTGTTCCATAGTATAGCCAATGCCTTGGAATTTTTTTAACCCTCTCCTGATTGATATTTTTCAACAATAGCTGGGTTTACATGGAGCCTAATATTTGGATTAGTAAATGCCCAAACCGAATAAAAATGCTCCATAAACACCTCAATCAGAATAAAAAGGCCCAAACTGATTGAAAGTTCAATCAGTTGCAGAGGGGTAATTTTCATAAACCGGTCAAAAGAAACATTGTCCCATGTAAACGATTTAACCCGATTACTTACTGGCTGTGTTCTTTCTGTGCATGCCCTCTGTCTTTGTGTAAAGGCGTGAGGTAGAACGGGGATTGCCTGGGTGCGAGTAGCTACTTATATTACAGCCATGAAAATCAAGAGAAAATATTGAGTAAATGTTTATTTAAACTGTAAAATCTATCAATCTTACCTTTTTTCATAGTTCTCCGGTTACGTAATCCTATCCTGTTCCCTGTTTATGAGAAAATGCTGTACTCACACTGTTGTTTATTTAGCCCTCGAGGAAGATGAATGCATGATGTGCGCATATCACACAGCTGTTCTGATTAAATGCGACGGTGCGTGTAAACACCAGACCGCATTAGATCACATCCCATGTGTTGACCTGAAATCTTCAATCAGAATGACAACAAAAATGTGCATGTAAACCCTGCTACAAAGACCCCATACCTGCTTTATAAGCGGGTATGGGGTCCATGGCTTGCGGCCCATGGCTTTTCCAGTTGGATGTTACCAAGAAGATGTCAGGAAACTCCTATAGGAAGAGCTGTACTTAATTGGGCTTATTCAGTCACTTTAATTGAATGTGATTGGTTATATAAAGGTGCACACTTATGCAACCAGGTTATTGTAATTTTTTTATTTTTTCCCACTAAAATGATTTTTGTCGTTTTCACTTTAATTTATAGGTTGCAATTTTACAATAATTGTAGAAAAGGTTGTGACATAATTTACTTGGTTTAATTTTTTACATCACAAAAACCCTTTTTACAGGGGTGTGTAGGTGTCACGATCGGCGTGCACACGTTCATGCACGCTACGTGCCTCCTGTCTGGGTTACGCACCTGCTACGGTTTAGCTCCGCGCAGGTGCATGTAGTTAGGGAATTAGTAACCCTATTTAAGTTTACCCCACAGCATTAGGTGCTGTGGGTCATTATTCTTTGTTGGTGGCTCTAAGGCCATACATGCTGTCGTCACTGGTCGTTCGTTACGTGTCTTCTTCTCTGGCTCGCGCCTGCTCTCATCCACAACCTACGAAGCATTACAGAATGACCCACCGGAAAAAAGAGCAGCGGCCCGCAAGACGCACACTCCCACGGTGTCGTTTCCCGCTGGCCCGACATTTCCCGGAATAGGGGGATTTCTCTGTTTCCCCTCGCCAGAGCAGCTGCGGCGAGGAACTGGGGAGACACTGGAATGGCTCACGACGGAACTTCAGCAGTGGGAAGCAACTGCCTGGGAGGACGGCGAGGAGGTGAGGGCTCCCCATTTCCACCGGTCGGAGTTCTCTCTCCCTGGTGACGGAGACAGCGATGAGAACGACTGGGCAGCATGGTCGCTTGTCGCTGGCGTGCCCCTCGCTCCCAACGCGTGGCGTGAGGAGCGTCGGGGATTTTCGGGGGGGGGCAAGCCTGCCTCTCCGGAGTGGCGGAGAAACCCATGGGGAGGCTGTCCGGTGACGGCGCCGGAGAGCGTACGGCTGTTCGTGGCGGAGCCGGTGCGGGAGAGTGGGAGAGCC